>JBBPLY010000330.1:7020-19540 GCA_038090035.1 Xerocomus nothofagi | reverse complement strand
GCTGTTTGCCTCATGTATTTAATCACCGCGGGCTTCTCTTCTGGACTTCCATTCCATACCCACGGCTATGCTTCTTTATTCACACACTATGCTTCTCTCTCTCACGATACGTCATCAGAATGTTCTACAATGTTCCATTATGTTCTATGTCTATACACATGTACAAACAATAGATTAGTATATATAGTATGAATACAATGCCAGCAGAACTCTAGTCAAGTTCTTGCTGGAATTCCCTCAGGCATTCATTTGGTCTCACCCCTCAGTTATGGTTTAGTGTTTGGTTGCACCTATTGTCTTAGGTCGCCAACACCTGAGGTGTCAGGCTTACTGACAGAAATTCCCCAATGTCAAGAATTTTCCTTTTCCGACGTGGTGTAAGCTTTTCGCACGGCCTTGCTATTTGATATCGGGCTCATCCATGCTCCTATTGGAACTCGTTGTTACCCCTCTGATTGCATAGGCCAATTGTTGTTCACTATATCACACTGCAGCCCCATGCAGGTGTCATGTCTTTGTCGCAGCAACCTGGTAAGCATAGGTGTTGTGGTGATGGATCTTACAATGTTGACGGTTTTGAACAAATCAGATTGACTGCCAACAGGTGTTCGCTGCCAGTGCTGCGTCGAGGATGATATCCTTTAGGGAATGAGATTGTTCCTTACGGCGCTTTGCGTCAAACAGTTTGAGTTTATCAAACTTTGGTCCAGCGAGTCGGAGCAGCGATCTGTTTATCCGCATGGTTATTTTTCTTCCCCATCGATGATGTCGGAATTGCTCGTGGACCATTTTCGATTTCTCAGTTGTGCACAGCTCCTCTGAGATGATCTATCGTCTGCACGACGTGAAGGCGACTACGCGATGTGTATGAATCATGTATGAACTTTTTTCTTACGCTATTCTGTGTTTCAAACCTTTTTCTACGGTACTAGCCCTTTGTACTTGCACTATTCTGCGTTTGCCTCTAACGCTCTATGGGTCCAGGGTTGCCTGAAGGGCCTTTTGAATGCTAGTGGTGTGCAACAAAAAAAGTGTTCTATAGAATGTAGGTTTCGCCCCGGCCCTCTTATGGATCCGAACTCGGCCTGCGGCATACTCTAACGACGCACGTTCCTACCCTTGATCTTCTCCCCGTCCCTCGTCCCGGCCCACCAACTCAACCCGAGGGAGACGATACACGCGACAGAGCGACACGATATATATGTCTGTTAGATATCGATCGAGCCGTCACGCATACATGCTAGTAGTGTGCAACAACAACAACAAAAAAAAAAAAGAAGGGTCTCTATTTGACGTACGTCTCGCCCGGGCCCTCTTGGACGAATAGACCCCAACTCGCCCATGCTCTAACGACGCACGTTCCTACCCTTGATCTTCTCCCCGTCTCTCGTCCCAGCCCACCAACTCAACCCGAGGGAGACGATACACGCGACGAGCGTCACCTGTAAACTCCCCAGATAACACGCCTTGCCGTCGTAACACTGACGCTCGGAAGGCAACGCGCGCGACGTCAATCCGACGACCATCTCCGACCACGCCCGAGTCGCCAACGAAACCCGCTCGTCTTGCGTCGGCACATGGGCGTCCAAGTTGTACCCAAACATGAGGGAAAACAGGTTACCGCCCACGACGGGCGAGAAGGAGGCGTAGCCCCAGTTTTCGGAAAAGTGTGCTGGTGGGGAGGGAACGTTGAGTGTTCGACGTGGGAACGGGTCGTCGTAACTTACTCAGTCCGAACCACTCGATTATGATCGTGGGGCAGATTCCGAACAGAGATCCGTAGGCAAGTCCTAATAACACGGTCGCTATCCATAACGTCTCCACGGAGGAGACGGCGATTGCGGTCGCTTGGGATATGATGAAGAGAGCGGAGACGATGCAGAGACAGTAGGCCCGTGGAAGGCGAAGACGGGTGTGTGTAAAGTCGGAAACTAGGCCTGTGATACGACCAGTTAGGGTCAGACGGGCGAGAGAGGCAAGGAGTTCACCGATGAGAATACGTCCTGCAAAGTTTCCCAAACTCAGGATGGATACCTGAGCGGCTTGCCACTTGGAGGCCTCGACGTCGTCATACTTTGTATGCGTGTTGGCATAAAGCGCTTGCGAGATCGAACCGACGTTGTTGATATCTATCGAGGAGAGATGAGGTAAACGCCTTCAACGAGGTCAAATACGAACGACTGACACATCAGACCGGTGCCACTACCTATAGAAGAGAGTAGGCGTCGATTTCAGGGAATCACGACGATAGTTACTCACATATGGACATGATCAGGAAGACGAGATAAAAGTCTTGAGTGAGCCACAGTCGCTTTCCGTGAACGTCCGGCAACGCGTCTTTATCCCCGACACTTCTATCGCGACGCGAGCTCGCTGGATGATTCAACTTGACGGCAGAGGGTGGTTGATATAAGCTGCGTTCCTGGCGGTGTGGCAGAAGCGGCGCCGAGTCCACGTCTACCTCTGCATCTACCTCTGCATCTAACGCCGCCTGTGATTCACCGATAAAGACGACAGCATCACCGCTCGGAATGGGATCGTACTCCTCGATCGAAGATTCGTGTTGGGCGTCTGAAGTCGTCGGAGATGGAGGAACTGGTTTGACGATGAACAGCCCCACGAGCATCGGAAGAGCCGTTCCAAGAGCGAGGATCAACAGAAAGGCAGACGTATCTCCAGGAAAGAACGTGTGTGCAAGCAGCGAGAACCAGAACGCCGAGAGGCCAAAGCCAGACAGAACGAGACCGGTGGTAGTAGCACGCTAACGAAGCGTCAGCCGTTGCGCGCATTCGAAACCCAGACAAAAGACCACGTACAGCGCTCGAAGGAAAACTCTTGGCGGTCGTGTTGATAGAGGCGGCGAGTCCTGCGTTTCCTCCCAGGCCGGTCATGAAGCCGCACGCGACGAGGAGTGCGAGATGGATTGCTGAAACGGTCTTTCCATCGCCTATCCCATCGTCATACATTTGTTTGATACCCAAGTAGCCGACGAGGAGACAGATCGAAGCGCCAATGAGGGGAATTTGGGGGCCCTTGCGATCGACGATGCGACCCCAGATGGGGCCGGAGGTGTACACGCCCACTGTGGACGGATCAACGGGGGGGGGAACTAGAGAGGGGGTAGGGGTCCGTACTATTTCCTGCGAGGCCGATGATGTTGAGTTGCGTGTGTGATACTCGAAGGCGAGCACCGAGCTGAGGGGCGTAGGCTGGCGGGAATGAGGGAACGCGCATGGATTGGGAGACCGAGAGCTACGCACCAGAATATATCTGTTTTCGCCCCCTCGATCAGCATTGCTTCCAACGTGCGGTATCGGACCCACCCACATAATTAGTTCCCGAGCTCAATGCGACGAGGATGGATCCGAGGAGCGTGACGATCCGGGGTATACTGAGCATGTTGCCAGATGGTAATTTAGCGTTCGTCGACGCCATGTTGAGCCAGACGCCTGGACTTGGCGTAGACGCTGCGTTGGGGTGACGGAGGGAAGCGAAGTGGGTTCTGGCAGGTCAAGCAATGTCATGTGAGAGACCGAAATTCACACAGAACTCGTCGGCTCGTTCTCGGTTGGCTGCGATGTTGGAAGCGCTGGTTTGATCCGCATTTCTAACTCATCGACGATCACGCCGACTCGACACGTACGTCGTACTACCGCCTGCATGGGCGCGTACGTCGAGCGCGACGCTCGTATACTTTCCGCTTGAGTTTTCTCTGCAATAACGAAGAAGCGCTCAACGGGTTGGATTGCAAGGTCGGCATGCTCGACATGGGCTCGTCGTGATCCGACCCGAACGACTTTTGCTCACTGTCACCCGCAGTCGTCGTCGACTCATCCAAACGCCCCTGTGACTCTTTCCAAAGAAAGTATGCCTCTCGAGGAAGACGAGCTGGATATTCTAGCGCGATTTTCCAGCGACGTTTGGGGCAAGCCCAACGCTCTCCAGAAATTCATTTCTCCCCAGAATGCCGAGTTCGTCGACATTGGACAATATTTTGCTGCCCTTCAGGTCCCTTTTGCAGGCCTTTTGAAACACGACAAGATACTTGTGAGAGACGAATATCGCACTGCAGTGGAAGCATTGCAGACGAAAAGATACGAAGAAGGGGCATACATTATAGGACAGCCCGGTATCGGTAAGCCACGGATATATTCGCAACTCGAACTTCAGATCGAGTGTTTTTTGGCACTAGGGAAAACGGTCTTCCTCCTTTATGCACTCGTCCACTTCCTGCGTCAGAAACAAGCGGTCGCAGTGCAGCTTCTGTCCGGTCAACCATTCTACTTGCTCTTTAACGAGCATACTGCCACACTCCACCATCTGTATGACTCGAACCCGCTGCGCAAGTGCCCTTTTGTGTGGGCTCTCTGTGACTCTAATAATGATGTCATATCTCCGGATGCTCTTTTCTCGCGCTCTCATATCCGAACCATCTTAACAACCCCACCCGAGGCCTCACGTTGGAAGGAACGGAGTAAGCAACTTGGTACCGAACGCTATATAATGGATATATGGTCAATGCAAGAAGTTGAGAACCTCGCGTGAGTAATGCTTCCCTCGTTCCAACAAGGTTCTGACGAGATCATCAGCACGCTGCTGGGAAAGGATGTTGAGCGCATGACCACGCTTGCCGAAAAGTGGGGCGCTGTTCCTCGAACACTGCTGCAGTACCTTGAAGAAGAGGATTGCGAAATCGAAGACGACTACCGTCAAGCAGCCCACAAAGCTGCCAAGGAGTGCGACACCATAGTAATGATCGCAGGGGTTGGACTCAACTTTCCCAGTGATCTTCCCTTGCTATTCTATTTCATTCGGCCGGATGAACATCCGACGGACGGGACTATCGATCATGAGCATCCCTCCATATGTGTGCCGACACACACCCTCTACCATTTCCTAGTGGAGTCACTCCAGGACGAAGAGAACAAAGTGAGGATAAAGTTCTATCGTGTTCTGAGCGCCGCCCCGCAGACTCGCTCCGCCGTTGACTTTATCTACAAACCTTGATTCCACGGCTTCTTTATTCAAGTAGAAAACATTTACATCGATGGGCTACTACACTGGGTCAGGATGATAACGACATGGCACGGCTGGCATGAACGAGCTACGAAAACACTTGGGGCGTGGTTTGAAGGAACTTTTTCGGAGAGTGGTTGTTTGTCGAACCAGAAAAAGTTACAATACAGCAAGTTGCACAGGACTGCGGGGATGAGTTTCAGCTTCAAAAGGAAAATGTACCCGTTGGGTCAATCTGGGTGGTCGGTGCGGTCTAGTTTGTTGAGTCATCGAGGGTATGAATCTGACCTGGCTGTTAGGAACTTGATGGCAAGTCAGATCCAGTACTGGAGATGGACGTCGAGGAATGAGGCCAGCAACATTGATAAATGATGTCTGTCGCGTGTTGCATGTTTCTAGCCCTTGCAGTTATGAGTTGTCTAGCAACATGTTGTATCGGAATTCATTTCCCGTCTCGGCTGCATCATCTGTTCTGAATCATGAATGTCGTGATGGAATAATCGCCGAACGAGGTGAGCGATTCATTCCTAGGATGTACATCATGGAGCTCAAGCGGGTGCTGGCGTATCAGTATGTCTAGCGTGAGTGATCGTTTCGAACGCGCTGTCTTCTTCATCAGCCCTCCTGCAGAGCAATCCTTTTTTTTTTTTTCTTTTTGTATAGCCAAGTTCACTTTTTACTGGAGGACCAAAAAAAAAATATGATCCATCTTCTTCGAGTCCACCGCGCCCCAGACAAAAAGGTTCAAGCAGATCACATCATCACACAAAGGATATCCACAATATCGATCCCCGAGGGGGTGTCTGAGAAGGTTGGAAATGCCCCGAGAAAGTCGGTGACACTCACTGGAAGCGGCGGACGCCATACACGTGTACGCAGAGCGATGGCCCCAGCGCCATGATCTCGACCAACGCCCAGGTTCAACGTTCGGCGTTCACCGGCGAGACTCGCAGCGAACCACTGGCATTCTAATCCAAGACTGACAAGGGTTCCCAGATATGATTGCGAAACGTATACGTCGAACGCAATAATCCACATGACTGACCGTCAGTCAGCAGGAGGAGCTCGCCCGCTTCACAGTACATACAGGTTATATTACAGGCCTGAGGCTACGCTCCACCGTGCCGCACATACGAGTGTCATCGCGTAGCATTTTGCCTTTTTTTTAAAAATCTCGAATCGAGGAATATCTCATCACGCTATGTACGTGACGTAGGGGATGCATTTCCGAACGTCTGTGCGCGAACACATACGTCCAGCTCTTTTTCTTTCGCCTCTACCGAGTTCGACTCGATGGACGGACGAACTCGGCCACACCGGTTACTGCGTGCACCAAGTCATCGACGTTCAAGCTCGCTTCCACTCGCATCGTTCCCAACGTATTCACCACAACCATCGACTTTTCATGTCCCGTACGCGTCGCTCGAAAAAAAAAAAAACTCGAATAACATTATTTCATGTAATCGAGCGATCCGAACACCTAGCTCGACGATATGCGAAGAAGGAAAAAAAAAAAAAAAAAAATTGAAATGTACGAGCAGAAAAAAAAAACCCGCGCAAGGCGGTCGACAATAAGTCATGGAACAACACGACGTGCGCAACGAGACACCAGGGATCGAACGAGGCTAGTACCGACGACCTCTGCCTCCGGGTCCTTGATATGGACCGTAATCCGGCGGCGGACGCCCGCCTGTGAAACGAGGTCAGGTTCACGGCATGTCGAACGAAGATGAAAGGGCTACATACGTGGCGGAGCGGGTGGAGGCGGCGGGCTTGGTCGCCGCGTGACGCTCGGGATGACAGCATTTCGGAACAACATCATCAGATCGTCCGTCCTGAATATGGGTCCTGCGAACCAGTCAATTTCTCCCATCTTGCAATTGCCCCACGACAGCCAAGGGAGATGGAACTGACCATCAAAGGAGGTTGGATTTGGCAACTGTCCGACGAACCACGATAGGACTGCGGGTAACGTCGTCGGTTTCTCGTCGGGATCTCGGTCTCTCCTCGGCGGATGAGGCTCCCGATCTCGATCTTTCTCCCATGCTGCAGGGCTACCAAAGCGTCTCCTTGGCCCGTCCGAGAACCTGTCACGATCCCTGTCGCGAGGGGGGGACATCGGCCTTGCACGTTTTGCAGGCGGGGCAAACTCTGGCTTGACGGACTCTTCCCGACGCTTCAGGTCAGGCGAGGCTTGCCTCTTCGGGGGTGGTTGGATCGGCGGCATAATTGCCCCGGACGTGATTGACAGCAACGAGTCTGTACGCTTCTCAAGAGACGAAGTGGAGGACGAAGGTCCAGTCGGCTGACGACCCGCCATAGCAAATCCAAGGTCTCTCGCAGCGATAGCGTCTGTACCAAGGTACGTGTGTCGCTGTGCAAAACGTTTGATCGGGGGATCTGTGGTCAAGACTGGTCAACTCCGTCCGAAACAGTCGAGGAAACGAGATGGGACGTACCAGTCGGATAAACATCAGAGATACGCTTCTCAAGTTTCTGTGCAGCTTCGAGATCGCCAAATTGATATTCATAACGTGCCCACCTTTCCCAAAGCGGCCGAGCCCGCTCAGCGGAAAACGTCGGAATAACCCGCTCGAACAATGCTCGGGCATCTGCGTAACCAAGATTAACGTGATTGTGAGCTAGGGACGTGGGACCACGTACTGTTGTCGTCATTGACGGATATCAAGAAGCCAAGATATCTCAACACAAACTCAATCTCATCACCAAAACTTTCCAGACCTTTCTCGAATATACGGGACGCAACGCCCATCCCACCATCTTTGTTGCAGTGGTACTCCATCAGTGCTATCGGCGTGTATCAACTTGGCAGTTCGTTACACCCTCACGCGCACATACCTGCAGCTTCGTAGACTTCCCAGGGCGTCCAGCGATCCTTGCGGGCTTTGGCGAATATTGCTCGGAATGTCTTGAGGTCATGCGCACGACGAGCATATCGAATATACATGATCCACACAAGTCCATACTCTGTCCGACGCTCTTGTAGCTCTTTTGATTTAGGTAGTTTCTCGTCAGAAACCTGCGTAAGGAAAGACGAGTTGGTCGACGCCATTCCTGCCTCTATGAGCCCCGTTACCGAAATACTAGACACATTGGGAGCTCCCACAGGCGCGGTACGACCCGACGCATCAGACGAGAACGACGAACTGGCTGAATTCACTCGACTCTCAAGCTCTTCGAGTTCGACACGCAGGGTGTCGAGAAGTTTGTCGAACGCCGTCGTCACTTCTCCGTGCTCCTTGCGACCTTCTTGTGCTTCTGCGTACGCAAAATGCAGCAGGAAACTCGTAGGGTTGGCTTCCATACCAGCTTTGAGGATATTCAGTGCTTCCTCCTGCTTACCAATACTGGCGGTCCACACAAAAGCCATGTACCTGCGATCGATCGCATGAGTGACAGGAGAACGATAGACGAGGTGAGAGATTACCATATCTCGCTGTAGTATCGCATGCGAATGACTGCCTTACGATAGACCCCTTGGATGCGGGAGATCAGTGTAGCCTTATCTTTATCCTCGAACTCAAGTGGATTGCATTCCTCCCATTTCAAATACGTCTTCCAAGAACCTACGAGAGCTCTCTCGGCTGCGTTGAACGTTGGAGCCGGGGGTAAGTAAATGGGTGGTCGTGATGTCGACGATGCTGGAGGGGGTGGGAAGAGAGGTCCAAGATGCCTCTGCAGCTGACGAAGTACGGTTCGAGCTTGCATGTACGAAGGAGATAGATCCGTCATGAATTTTTTGGCCTGTGGGATCGTGAGTGAAGCTCGGACGACCCCAAGGTAGATCGTACCGTGATCTTGTTCAACGCGTTTTCGAACGTCTCTAGCTCAGACCAGAGTTTTTCGACGTTTTCGAGGGGGATCTGTACGGCTCGGTGATAGACCTTGCGAAGGGCATCCATCTTTTGTTGTTCTTCCCAAGTGGTCGTCGTCTAGCGTTCGGTCAGGTTGAGCATGACGAGAGCGGTGACGGACGTACCTCTCCCACTCTGAGGAACTGGATGTAATCGCTCCATATCTCACCGCTGTCCTTGTCTTGACCGATACGATTGAGGGCGAATTCGTACGCTCTGCTGACTGCTTCTCGACTGGCTGGGGATGTGTTCACTCGTCTGAGGAGAATGTTGTTCAACGTGTCGTTGGGAGGTGCGCTCGTGACTGACCTGACGTAGGTGAGGTAAAACTTCCAGAGATCGACTAGCGGTGACGTTCTCAAGAATCTCTTGAATAATTCTTCAGCGTACTGGAACAGACCGGGGCTCAGGAAGTGATTAAGATAAGCAATTTGGGCGGAGGACTTGATTCGGACGTTTTCGTCAAACCACACAGCTTGAAGACGTTGAAAAGACATCATACCGTGTTCGGATACGTTTCGAGCAAGGCTTCGTAGGTCTGTTTAATCTGTTCGAGATCACCCGCATTTTCGGCGATGTCGACAAGTTTGTTCCAGCCTTCTGGGTCTTGCGGATGTTCACGCAGTTTCTCGCGCAACGCATGCCACTCAGAAGGTGGCTCCTGTGGAGATGATTCCTTGTGGCCGTTCTGAGCAGCGTCGGGGATGGTCTTTGGGTTGAGCGCGGTGAGGGCGTTCAAAATTTCCTCGGCTGGTTGGGTCTTGTCGCCGTTCGAGACGTAGTCGTCTTGCGAGACGATGTCCGTAGGAGTTCCGTTGTCGATTTTTATGTCTTGCTGGTCAGACATTCTTCCTTTCAAACCGAACGAGAGAAGGAAGAAGGTCGCCCGTTTTTTTCGACGTCGTGCTCGCAAACCAGATATTTTCCCACGCTGCTCTCTCTCCTGATGCCATTGCGCGGCGAGGGTCATTCGGATCGGGTCGAGGACGAGGCGCCGTACTTTGGCGATCTGGCCGAGCTCGACGTCTGGTTCGCTCGGGCCCACGACAAGCTGAGTGGCGTGCTGCCCTATCAGCGTCGCGCTCGCAAGGGAAATTTACTGGTGAGGACCGCCCAGCTCGGTCTCATCGCCCTCTGATCTGTCGATCAGGTCTGCCACGATTACAAGGTCGGTGGATCGTACCCGTCGTCTCCGATCTCATGCTCGGATAGGGTGGATACACCGAATCTCCTTCGGCGCTATGCTATACCTTCAATTTCTGGCACCTCTGCGACACCTTTGTCTAGTACGTCCCTCTCCATCGCAGAGGCATCTCCTGATCGATCATATAGTTTCTCCCACCATCGGTGTACCGTCCCTCCGTCCGGTTGGATCAATGCCGCCCATAAACAAGGCACGAAGATCCTAGGCACATTGTGAGCACGATCCATCGCTCCATACCCCCGCTCGTCAATTTCTATAGGATATTCGAAGGCGCAGAAGACGATTGCCTTCGACTCATCGTAGGTCGCCCCGACTGCGTCATCACCGACAACGAGATACCCCTCTCTGACCGTTACGCGGTCCTCCTTGCCGAGTTGGCATACCAGCGTGGTTTCGACGGATATCTGCTCAACGTCGAGTCTGACCTGCAGTACGCGACCCATCATGCCCGCGCTCTGGCTGCATGGATCTTGTTACTCAAAGCAGAACTCAAAGCCAAAGTTGGCCCTCACGCGCACGTCATGTGGCAAGTGATTCCCTACCTACCTCGAGTCCAAATGTTCACGCGGCAAGTCAGGTACGATAGCGTCATGTACGACGGCGTAATATCGTACCAAAACAGACTGAACTGTTACAACCTACCATTTTTCCTCGCCTCCGACTCGCTCTTCACCAACTATGGGGTGAGTGTCCTACGCGACTGCATCGTTGACGAGATCCTGAGAGCGATATAGTGGTCGCCGGAATCTCAAGTTTCAATGATCGAGTATTTCACAAACCTAAGCAATACAGTCGCGAGTCCCAACTCTACAGATGCAACCTCCTCGACCGCAACCAAGACCCTCGAAGACATCTACTCGGGCGTCGATGTTTGGCCCGGCCGTGGTCAATATGGCAATAGTGGTTTCTGCTGCTACCGTGCTCTCACCTACACCGAACCCCTGGGATTCAGTACTGCCCTCTTCGCGCCGGGATGGACTTGGGAGGCGGCAACAGAAAATCCAGAAAAAAACTGGAACGAGTGGTGGGACAACGAGCGGAAACTGTGGCTTGGTCCACTCAAACCTGGAGACACGATCACTGTCCCGGATTGTCCAGAGGGCCCATTCCAGCCCATGACCGCGTTCTTCCACGACTTGCCAGTCCCTGACCCCTCCAACTTTGCGTTCTACACTCAGTTTTCTCCCGGCGTCGGTTATTCCTGGTTCGTCGAGGGGAGAAAGGTGTTGGATACAAATAATGGGTGGACGGACGTCGATAAGCAATGTTCGATCGGAAATCTTGTCTGGCCATGGCCCACTCCTTCCTGGCAGGGTGATCAGCAGGAGGAAGCCGCTCCTACTGCATCGACCGCTCTCGACTTCACAGACGGCTATAACGGAGGAAACACACTTGAATTGACCCTGACATGTGCGGGAAGCACCGTCGACTCCAGATCCATCTGGTTGCCCGTCCAATCACTCACCGTGACGACCCAACAGTCGTTTGAAACGCGCGTCGTCTACAAAACCACAGTGGGCGACGACGTCGACCTCGATGCCCAAATTTATGCCCAATCTCTGTCAACGGACGAAAACGGGAGTGCAAACGTGACCGTCGACCAACTCCTCGTCGTTGATCTGCCTCGAGGATGGACGCAGCAGACGATCAACTTTACCTGCACCTCGACCCAGGACGTTGCGTCGATCGCGATAGGCTTCCTCGTCGGTATCACACCCAAGGATCCTTTCGCCGAGGTTACCTTCTCCCTGTCCCTAGGTCAGCTCGCCGTATACCCTACACAACCTCCCTCCGTATCCGTCGGCACGTCCTCCACCACCGCAGCCAAGTTCGCACCCGCACCCGCACCCACACCGCACGCTCATACAACCAACACCCTCGAGGGCGTCCTCACGTGGGACGTCATATCGACGCTCCCGCCCGTCGACGACGTCCATATCGACGACGAAGAGTCCATCACTCCTGCGTGGTTCCTTCAGGATACTCCCGCCTACCGATTCCCTACGTTTGTATACTTTAACGTCTACGTCGTGCCGCTCGGCTCTGGCTCCGGCGATCGCAGTGATGCGGACGACCTCGCCGCCGCTGCGGTGTTCGTCGGTACTACCGGTCTTGATGGACGTGCGAACAGGTTTTACGTCGACAAGGCGTGTATTCCAACCGGGTGGGATGAATTGGTCGTGGTAAGGTTTTGTGTTCAGGGAGTGACGGATCGCGGCGATGTCTTGCCTTGGGAGAGGTGCGCGTGGGTGGATCATAGGAAAGGATCGACTTGACCGCAGACGAGCGTCTGTCGATTCATACCCATCATTCTCGAAACTCGTCACTCGCAAATCTTTCCACGAAAGCGATCGCTACGTTCTAAACAAGAAGAAATGGGTCGTGTAGGATACAAGTGTTGTCGTGTTATGTATAATATCATGTG
>JBBPLY010000329.1:0-19572 GCA_038090035.1 Xerocomus nothofagi | reverse complement strand
TACTATGCAATCGACGCCAGAAGGACTCTAGTCTAGTCCTTCCTGGAATTCCCTATTCCTACTAGTCTCTTGTCTGTACCGAGTGCTGTGTGGCCTGTCTCTTTATTAGGGATATAGGTCGCCAACACGTATCTGTAACAGAAATGTAGGTGAGGTTCTGTAGTGTAACTTTGGTTAAGGTGCCATGCAGTGGAGCAATAAATGTCAATAATCACAACTTGAAAGTCATGAGTTTGACTCTGGCCCTGCCCATATTTAGAACTGATATATGGCAACTACACTTTCCTCATATACAGCCAAATGTACTTGGGGGTATAAGAGGCACATAACATTTTGCTAATGCAAATATTCATACAGTTATTTCGCCAATGTTTTTCTTTCCCTTGTGCCAGTGGTATCTAAACCTACTCCCAGTGACACTATTTTCTATTAGTGAAAATGCTCAAAGTAGCATCAGATTTTGACTCTGATTTGTAGTACAGTAGACTAGCTCATAATGCATACGACTTTCTCATAACGTATATTAGCATTTCGTACACTCTCGGCAAAAGTAGTTAGGTTTTGCTAATATACGTTATGAGAAAGTCGTATGCATTATGAGCTAGTCTACTGTACTTGGGATTTTTTTTGGTATACGTCGGCAAGTATTACAACGCACAAAAAGTACTAGTTAAAAGGGTTTTTACTTCCCGCAGTGAACAGTCGGCGAAATGTTATTCACCCCAGTGAGTCACAGTGAAATTACAAAAGACGATAGAGTTAGAGATTGGGTATGGTCGCATGTGCAGCGTCGTTTGCATGACGATATCCATTTGACCGGTTGGTTGTCGGAATAATGGATTATCAGTCCAAGAGGTGCCGAGAACGTCGTCGAAGACCCGATCAAAACGCAACTCGGCAAGTGACGAAAAGTATCAGCCATTTGAGGCAAGGCTTGTAGTAACAGTTTTGGGTATTCAGTTTGCCCAGTCGATGAATTGAGAGTAATATAAATAATATAGTCATTTCTAGTACTTACTATATACCTATAGTGGGTCCGAGTCGTCCGAGTCAAAAATGATGCCATCCGAACATGTTGAAAGAGCAAGAAAAAAAGCAAGTCCGGATTAGCTATGCTAAAAGCTATTGTGAAGTGTGGCGTCGTCGTCACGCAAGGAGCGAAAGAGAAAAAAGGAAAAGGAAAAGAGAAAGTGCAGAAAAGAAAAACATGATGAAGCAATTACAACAATAGGTCACCGAGATCTCGGATTATCGTCCCCTCTATGCTACACAAAACCGTCATCACAGGGCTCGCCCCCCCACCCACGATTGCGTACTCTCCGGTCTCAAGGCCTCGTCTGGGCGAGGCCGACCAAAGCCATCACTCTCCGCCGCAAGATATGCCGAGTGAAGCGCCTGCTCACTCGTCGGATACGCAGGCACATGATGCCAGGGCCCCTGCGATTCAGATCGAGAATGTGACTGCGACAGCGATTGCGACGGCGTGTGCCGGGTCTGCATCTCAAACGACTCCGGGGACTCAAACCCCATCGAACCCAACGATCGCCCATAACTCGACTCTGGGAGTGGCGCCGGTATCGACGTCGGCGACGAAGACGAGGGTTTCCCCCCAATCTCGCCGTTGGGGAAACGGTAGAGGGAAGGTTGTGCTGGAGAAGGTGGCGGTATGTCGTTCGAGGAGTAGTACGATGCGTGCGGGGACAGCGTCATCGAGACTGCTTGCTTGGCTTCCACGTTCCCCATCTCCGACGACGATCCGACGTTGATCAACGGCGGCGTCGTTCGTTCGTCGTCCATGTACCCCGCTTGACGCTTCTCGTTGACGTCCGACTCGGACAGCATTCGCATGGGCTCGTACATGTGCGGCAGAGTAAGCTCGGACGCTGATCGGGCGTGTGGCTCGCGGAACATGGGCGCAGTCTCGAGATCGGATTCTATGCCCCTGTTTTTGGACGCTTTGCGGTGCCGGATTCCTAATCGGTCTTTCAAGTCACCGCTGACCCACATCTCACGGATGATGTCCTTGTCGAGCGGAGCGTACGCAGAAGAAGCAAATTTGTAGAGGAAGCGAGGCGCTGAGGCGAGGTCAGACCTTATGAGACGGCCGAGAGGAGTTCACTTACCTAATGCGATCATCACCGAGCAGACGATCGTGGCCCAGAACGTGACGTTACTAAAGAGTACTTCCACTTCGTCCACGAACGAGCCCGTACTCGAGAAGAAATTGCTGGCTGGCAAGTACGAGTAAATCACAATCCACAGGAGCATCACGAGTGATGATCCGATGACGACGATCCATGTGATGAACGTCCAGCTGGGGTAAAAAAGACAGATCGCGTGAGCACCCACTCCAAGTAGAGCGTGTATATGAGGAACGCACTAGTGAGTGTTCATTCCAACGTATGTATTCGCGGCAAAGATAGCAGCGATCGCAACGGTGGTGCCGAAATCGGACAGGGAGTCAATACCCTTGCCGTTCCAGGACGTCGCAAGACCGAGGGACCAGACAAGATAAGGAATGAAGAAGACGACAGCCGACTGGTAAAGACCGTCGAGCATATACGACCAGAACTTTATCCGCGTATATTCTAGACCACGGATGCCCCGAATGTAGAGCTCGGGGAAAGCCATGGCCGCTTTCGCATTGATATCCTGATCGAACGCTGATCGGTTGGACGTCAGGATCGTGAATCCCACCAAGGGTCATAGAAAACTTACCGCCGAGAACGATTACGGGCAGTGACGTGAAAATCAAGTTGTAGAGAAGGATGAAACTGTAATCATACAGGTATGTCGCGTCGAAGCTAGAATAACACGTTAACCGCGCTAGTTCTCACGAACACACTCGATCACTCACTAGCAATAAATAAGATACCAAAACATGGCCAACGTCCAAATCACGTTCTACAACCAAGCGTCTGTCAGTTTAACCCAGCTCACAAAGAATGACGGTAAGCCAAGAACCTTGTAAAAGAAGTTGCTATGCATGTCGGCGATACGCTGGTATGACCAGCGCCCGTGTACGAGAAGCAACTTTGTTAGGAATCTAAATTGGCCAAAAGCGTAGTCTGCCGACATCGCAGCCTGCGAACCCTCGTGACCCAACAACCCACAGCCAACGTTGGCCTCTTGGATCATTGCCACGTCGTTGGCACCGTCACCGATGGACAAGGTCATCGCTTTACGACCCTCCTTGACCTGCACGGCCGATGAGCATATGCGCTATTGCAAAGGAAATGCGAACATACCAGCTTCACCGTCAACGCCTTCTGAGCCGGCGACACGCGACAACAGACGACCGTTTCGCATTGCGTGCCAATATTGAGGAAAAGTGGTTTGATATCGGGCGTCAATGCGTATCGTAACGTCTCGCCATCGATCACGACTGCGAACGCAGCCTGGGCACCGGGCACGAAGCCTCGTTTCCGCGGGTCCAAGGATGGCGGCCCTAGAATGGACGCAATCTTGTTTAGCCCTGCTTCGATCTGTGCGCGCGTTCCTTCGAGGTTATCGGATGATAGGATCATGATCTCCATGTCTTGCTTGAGAAGATTACAGCTGAACCCGATCTCGATCGCCGTTTGCAACTTATCGCCTAGGGGGGTGACTAGACTGAGCGACGGGGAAGCCATCCACTCGGCAACATTGCTCACCTGTGAGAATCCACAATTTGATGCCCGCACGATGCAATGTCTCGATCGCCTCCGGGACACCCACTTGCAACTTGTCCTCCAGCGCGGTGGCACCGAGTAACGAGAGCTCTTGCTCGATGCTCGATGCTGCCTTCTCGACCTCTTCTTCCCTGTTTTCCGTCGCCGCAGTCGCCGCGTCGTACGTCCTCACCCACATCAAGAACTGATCTTCCGTCAATACCTTGTACGCAATACAAAGCGTCCTCAACCCCCCGTTTGCGAACATGTCCATGTCCTTGGTCGTCTTTTCCTTCAACGCTGGATCGACGCTTGCCGAAAGCCGTTCATAAATGACCGAGTCCGCGCCTTTGCAGTACAAGACGATCCGACCGTCTGGCGTGCGTACGATGACGCTCATCCGCTTCCGCGTACTGTTGAATTCGATCGTCTTCAACAACGTGTACCGCTCGGGCTGTCCCATCACCTCGATATCGATCGCGTCCTTGGACTTGCCTACGAACGGAAAGCCGACGTCCCTCGCGGCAGCAACGAGCGCAGCTTCGTCTGGCGACTCTGCCTTGTACTCCAGGTACCATGGTTTATCCGTCTGCTCCGGCTTGTCCGCGAGGACGGTATGGCAAATGGCCAGCGCACGGAAAAACGCGGTGATGTGACCTGCTTGTACGGACGTCCGGTCCTTCATGTCCTCGGCGAGTTTCGGCGAGACGAGCGTGAGCTTGTCGTTCTGTGCATACCTGTTCTTGAAGAGCTTGGAGAGGGTAGACAACATGGCGTCTTTGAGTTCTGCTAGCTTGTGTGCGAGCTCCTCAGGCTCGACGGTGTCCGCTCTGCCTTCTCTCGTTGCGGCGCCACGTTGCGCCTCGGTGATGCCTTCGCCATATACCACGCCGTGGACGGAGCATTTTTGAAATTCCATGACGTTCTGCGTGAGCGTGCCGGTCTTGTCGGAAAAAACGTATTCGATCTGCCCGAGGTCATCAGAGATACCCCAGTTCTTGGGGACGCAGGCGGTGTCAAAGGGTTTGTAGTACATGTCGACGTCTTGTGCGATGAAGTAGGCTTGGATCGTCTTGATGATTTCGATCGAGATGAAGAGCGATACGGGGACGATGTTCTGAAATGCGATGAGGCAGGAGCTGCAACATTGCCTCAGATAAGTGGAGCTGTAACGGGGAGGACGAGACTCACACAAAGGTAACGAGAGCGTTGAGCGCAGAAGAGTTCGTCGGATCTACACCCGACTCAAATATCCTTACGCTCGTGTCCGGCTCGCCATCCAAGACACCATAGATCACCGCAGAGAGCGTACAGATGATGAGCAGGAAGACAAAATTGACGATGACGTTGAAGTTGGTCTCCTTGGCAATCTTAGATTGCTTCGATGGCGTTATACCACCGTTCATGTAGATCTTGGTGTCCGGGCCAGTGAAGACGACCAGACCGATAATCCAAGCTGTGTTTCGCACGGTGCAACCACGAAGAAGCATTTCGTTGATCGTGACACCCGCCTTTCGAGCCCCACCGGCGGCGTCTGTATAGCGCAGAACCCCATTATACAGGTACAGATTCTGGTGAGGTGGCTCCGATTCGAGGACAAAGGATGATTTCTCGACGTCTTCTTCGGAGGCGATGGAAGAGGTCGCGTGAAGGGCTTTGCGCGGTTTCAAGTTCGTTTCACCGTCCAGGTTCTTCGTCTCCAGGTAGCAGAGCCCGTCGGGATCCGACGTTGACAATACGACCACGTCCGCTGGGACTTGTTCGTTCTCCCTCAACAACACAATGTCCCCAACGTCCAGTTTCTTCCACAACGTCCTCTCCCATCTCGCGGTTCCGCTGGATCTCCGCTTCCAGTCGATGACCCCCAACGACGACCGAGAAGGTATGCTCTGCTGGTAAGCAGACAGGGACTTGTTTCGACCCCAAGTCCCGATGTCGGCCACGGGAGGCAATCCAGGGGGATACGTATGCGAATCCACGCTGGCGATGTCGTCGAGTTGTCTCCCGCCGGCGCCGATCGGTCTTCCAAGGCTGGGCGTACTCTCGTTGAGGTCGGTGGTGCTCATGCTTATCCTGTCGCCATCTGAGCCCTTGCTTAGCACGATCCGCATGCCTTCGCCTGCTTCCTTTTCGCGGAGCTTTTGGACGCCCTTGGTGACCTTTCCTGGCGTGTGGATGCGCAAGAGTCGCTGGTACCAGGGACGAGGATCCAGAGGCTGATTCACGTTGCGCCATTGACCAAGACGGGTGACGGCGGAGGTGTTGACTTGTTCGTCGAGCTTTGCACGGCGATAGTCCTCGACGCCTTCTTTGACTGCGGTGACGATGAGAATGAAGAGGAGAGGAAGGGCAGCGGTCGATGCAGAGGCGGCTCCAAAGACGGGAAACACTGTGGCGCGTGAAGAGGGGGGGAAGGGGTGGATGAAGACGCACTCACGTTGGAATATGACCAGGGCCAAGAAGTAAATGTTGGCTATGCTAGAAAGCGACGTGAGCTGTGGTGGAACATTGCAGAATGGGAAAACTTGCCGGTAGAACTGTTCAAGGAGGTTCTTGGGAAGGAATGTGAGTAGGGTATATCCTGGAAGCCGTGAGGTATGTGAGGAAGTGAAGGTCGGTGGAGGACTCACTGCTCGTCCGCACTTTGTTTCTGGCATACCGAGCGAGTGGCTGACCAGTTTGATCTACTTCCATGGCGGAGAGCGGGCTGTTGACGTATATGTTTCTGCGCACGCCGGATATTTGCGGGCTAGTAGTAGTTGCGGTGGGGGCATCTGATACGGCGGACTCGGCAGTCTTTGGACGCTTGTCTTTTTTGAAGAAGAGGGAGCGTTTTCTGCGGGCAGACCTTCTTTCTGCGCGTAGTTCTGAGCGAACAGATTCTGCAATCGTGGATGCTGCAGTGCGCACGGTGCGAAGACGGAGGTCGGGGTCGATCGGTGCATCGTTGTCGTCGTCGTATTGATCTGGTTGAGGATGGCGCTTGAACAGAGAAGTCATTTCTTGGTATAGGATACAGACAGGGTATCCTGAGACGGTCCTGGATACCGAGTACCAGCACGGAAGGACCGGGGAGGAGGTAAACGAGAGAGATGCGCTAATACACGCAGCACTGCGGTGCGTTTCTAATCAGGACGACCCCCAAACACCGCCTGCAAGAATTTACACCGCTTCAAAGGCGGCCACCTTGCGCTCGTCTTTCTCCCGAGAGCAACGTTGTTCGGCTACTTCTTTCAATGCAATGCGGATGGAACCCACAGAACACGAGGAAGGCCTCGTTCAATAACGTTCGATTTGAAGGTGCAACTGCGGAGCACTCGGCTTTTACCAGGCCAGTCGATACCACAAACTAATTCACAGACACCAACCAAAGGATAGAACCAGGCGAGAGCAACGACTGCGCATTCAAAGCACTGGTCAATTTCGCATTCACGTTCCATCGTTCATCAGATCATAGAGCCCAAACTTCGACAATTCGCTTCCCAGAACAAGTGATATGATCCAGCGACCGAGATGTCTGCAATCCAAAGTGGAAAACGACACGAGCCGCGTTCGTGTTCCTGCCGGTTTTCCATCTTTTTACATTACTTTCACCACCAGTAACCACGAGCTAGTAATGACACATGACTAGAGAAAATCGTATTGGCATGCCCACGGATTCGACACAAGGCTACTCTGGACGGGAAAGTGGAACGTGCCACGGCAAGATCGGCTGTGAAAATCTAAAGGGGCTCGATATCGAGTTCATGGGGCACATGAACACTTTTTGCGGTCACGGTAAGGTCTCGCCTCAAAGATATCATCGTCAGGTGTGGAATACAGCAGAGGAAAACGTCGACGGACTTGTCGGAATGGGAGTCGACGACGAAAAACTAAATGCTATGAAGTGTCAACAAGCGCCATCCATTCAAGGGCCTCGTCTCCCACTCTTGCCTTTTGACATTTAACATTTAACAGTACCTTGGTACACTTGGGTTCTTCGGCTGCTCGTAACTTGTAATATAGTTTCAGCAAATCACCTTTGAAATAGCACTGCCGGCCGTTCACGTCAGTTATTCAAAAAGCGTGCCTTCACTGTTCACATTGTCCAGTGTATGCTCTTGCGTGATGTCGACCTTGATGACCACGTCGTTTAGAATGTACTGATGAGAAAACGAGACTTGTTTTATGTCAATTTTCAAGAGACCTACCTTTGATGACCACAACGCCGCACGGAAAACGACGGCCATCGTGATTAAATTTGCCCCTCGATGCTCTGCGTGCATTCAAGCTGGCAACGAGGGCATTGGAATAAACTGCGAAATACGTCAATAAGAAATTACTCTCTCCCGACATCACAGGACGTGCGTCGGCCAATGCAAGACATAGAGTCCGACGTAGATCCATGTACGGGGCCACACAAAGACCATTACACGATCCGCACCGAGCGATCGCACGAGGAACGCGACAGGCTTGCACATATGTGCTAGATAAGCAAGGGACAAATGCTATTGCACTGCCAGCGATACGTCCCTCGATCATCGAAGTACGAACCTGACCCGGTCAAAAAATCGGTGTAGATGCTGAACACGGTCTAGACCACGCTCGTCTTTCAGCGAAAGCGACTCCATACGGTCACTTGCGGGCTTGGTTGTCCCGGTCAACGAGGACTTCACCGGTGATTGGACCGAAGCATCCTTCAAGGTATGATGATTTCCCTGATTGCCACGCATGGTAGTATTCATCGAGTGGGTAAGTGAGAACTGCAGGATTCAAATATTCACTGGCGCAGTCGATGGCAGTGCCTTGACATTCACCACTGTATTCATGTTGATGGAGGTTAAGACCTAAGGTAGTCGGCTTTTTCCGGAGCCGATCAAACTTTGCAGCCGAGCAGTTTCGTTCCAGCCACGGCATACTTGTAACGCTACACAGTTCGTCGTTGGCGACATGACCAGCGGACTACCCAGCCAACTTCAATTAAATCTTACCTCCCTCACTGCGATCGTAGTAATCCATCAACAAGTTCTATCGCCGCTCGTTTCATCTCAGCTGTTTCACAGATCAGATTCCCTTTCGGCCTTGAAAGCTTGACCCTTTAAATCCACCATGAGTCATTATATGACTGGAACGAATATATAAAAAATTCACCACCGTTAACGTACCAGTTCACCCACCGCGCACTGGCAGGTGCCTCTATTCAAAATGAAGTACAGCACCCATATTGCGGCCACTGTGCTCGCAACGACTTCGTTCAGCTCTGTATTTGCACAGACATGGTTCGTAGCAGCCATCGACCGGGCGTAGAATGACCGATTGACTCACCCAAATAGGTGTGGTAAAAATGTCATGGCCAACCAGACCGTTGTCCCCCCGGGAGGCCAGTTTCAGCTACCTCCATCTAGCCAGGAGCCTCTTGTAGCGTTCCGCTGTTCACCAGCCTTTCGACCTTACCTAGAGGAGAACGCAAAGGACGTCGTGTTTGTCATTGACGCGCCCATCGTTTACCAGTATATTCAAGATGCTTCTCCTATTTCGCTCTCAAGTTCGGAGTCGGATTTGTCAGAATCGGATTGCGACTCTGTCCTCGGCAATATAGACGTTACGATCTCCATCAATAATCATGTCTATGCTCAGGAAGAAGTCCCACTCAACACCACCGGATACGAGATTTCCCTTGATATAAGCTCTCTGCTCGCACAGAAGACCCCTTATAATGTTACCTGTAGTGCAACATATCAGGCCGAGTCGGACACCTCATCGCCCACCATGCAACACTTCTCGACCAACACGCCCCTCTTTTATCTTCCGAATACCAACGGTTCAGTGGTGAAGACTGACTTGCGGACCGGAGCTTTGTGGGCACGACCTGCCGATGGCAAAGGTGGCAATTTCCAGCCGTTTGTTCCTCAGGGTTTCTATGTTTCGGTCGAACACCTCTCTCAAAACCTGTCACTTATCAATCAACTAAAAGCGGACGGATTTAACACCGTGCGACCCATCTTCCTCCTTGAGTCTATCAGCTAACATTTTTGTAGATTCACCCGATCCCTCCTTATGACAATGCCACACTGTGGGACCAAATTCTCAAGAGAACCCTCGAGCTCGGACTTTACCTTGTTTATGATATGCGAACGTGCGTTGTCACTTGAGCGTGCAACATGTCACCTCCTTGTCTCAATTGTCTCTTTCCGCCAGTGATTACCAGAACTTGACCGCCGTCGCTCGACAAGTCAAGGGCTACAGCTCGCTCCCTAACCTTCTTCTTTGGGAAACCGCCCACGAGCCTGACGGGAACTCCGATCCGTTCGATGCTGCCCAGAGCGCCTATGATTCGATCTATCAGTTGGATGGTTATCATCCAGTCTCGATCGTACTAAACTGTCAAGTAAGATTTCCTACCTACTTTCTTCGACATAGATGAGCGAACCTTACGAACCCAGGATTTCAATTTCGCTCCTTACGTCAAGGGTGCAGATATCGTGCTCGAGGATGTATACCCAGTCGGCATCAATTCTACCTTCTCGCCCATCTGGCACACTGAGTGTACCCCCGACTTTGGTCACTGTGGCTGTGATAACTGCAAGGGAAATATTTATGATATCAAGGCTCGCATCCAGACCTTCAAGGACAGGCTCAACATCCTCGGTTACGACCGTTCCAAGACCGTATGGACTACGCCTCAGGCCATCGGCAGTGGAGCGTAAGTCATTTTCAAAAAAAGATCTAAACTGGGCGCACTGATTTTCGACTGCGACGTAGCTATTGGAGCACGACTCCAACGGGACGACAATGGGCTGCTATGGGTCTAACGTCTTTCAGTCATGGTGCGACAGGTACGACCAGACGTCATCTTTCTTCCACCATTCACGCTCACGCCTTTCCAGGTTCGATCTCCTTCCAGTACCCGACGACCACGGGCAACATAACGACCATCGAAGGAACGGCCGAGCACTTGACTGTCATTATCGCAGATACCGTCCAACCGTTCATCGTCGACCCCAAAGTCACGTACGAGACATTCAACGTCCAAAACATCGACGCCGGTCTCTTTAACAACGGCACCGACTGCCTGCTCCTCGTCGTCAACCTCAGCGACTCGTACGCTTATGTGCCTTGGGGTGAAGTCGGCCTGGGTAAAGTGACGGATGCGACGACGCAGGTCCAGCGCGTCTTTTCTGTGTCGCAAAACTCCAGTGCGACCGGGTTGATCTTCAAGCCGGGTGGAATCGGGATCTATACCCTGACACTTCCAAATTAAATTATGGGAAGTTCAGTACTCTTGCGTTCTTGCAACTGCCAGCACTTCAGGCAAACTTCAGGTGATATTATAAGTTAACGCATCGAACGAGTATATTGTCGATTGTCGTGCAAGACCCCCGCCACATTACATACGTACATATATACTAGGAGACAATTGAAGAAACAATTCGACCCCAGCAAGACTTGGACGTTGCACCTTTCACGTCGGAACAGATTTCTTATCCGTTGCTGTCGCCAGGATACGTGCCCACCGGTGCGCCCTAAAGGTAGCAGATTTCTGATCTGCTCAAGTTGCCACCACTCCGATCGGACTTGGCTAGTATACGTATATACGGTGCTGGCATTCATTCGGTGGCATAGCTCCATGATGCATAGATCCGACCCGAAGAAATGACCCTATTCGAACGTTCAACGTTCAGAGTGACGTCGGAGGGCTCGGCCACTCATGCATGCATGCCTTAGGGATTCAGAGCGAGTTTCAATTCTGCGCTCCATCCGTTGTTTCAACCCATCGACTCTGACGCAGTCCTGTCAATCTGTGCGGTACTTTAATAGCCCCACCTCGAACTTGAAGGATGTCGATGACTAGCCTGGCGACCACACCCTCTGATGAGACGACTCGCCTCGTCAGAGTCATAAGTGCGGTG
This sequence comes from Xerocomus nothofagi, assembly GCA_038090035.1. Taxonomy (NCBI): domain Eukaryota; kingdom Fungi; phylum Basidiomycota; class Agaricomycetes; order Boletales; family Boletaceae; genus Xerocomus; species Xerocomus nothofagi. Next base: position 8,033 of record JBBPLY010000329.1, on the reverse strand, counting down.
TGGTCACCAGACTAGTCGATGATCGGTCCATCGAACGCTCCCCGGCGTTACTGGGTGCTATAATAAACAACGTAGTACTACTACAGCATCCGAATGTCTCGCTGCCACGTTCCTGGAACACCAATCGATGTCCACTTGCGTGTAGCGAATAGCCTGACTATACGCGATGGCACCAGAACGACGCCGGCAGTCTATAAGAGGTCATAGAGCCAGAGACCTCCGAGTCTACCGGTGAACGTTGACGCGAGTGACTTCAAGTTGGGAACGAAACGACGAACATAGCAGCACATGCACTAGTTCGATATCACACTATTGTAACACCATCGCCTCTCGACGAGGACGGAGCATCACAGGGGTCTTCAAAGAAAGATGGCATATTCATAGAATATATTCACCAGAGTCACAAGCCATATCTAGAGTAGACATGAAACAACGACCGCGACCGAATTTCATGGATTCGAAGCTGACCATCAAGATCCTAAACCAAAAACGGCGCTCCAGACAATAAAAAAAAATTGTCATGTATGGTGTGGCCGAAACATGTCATAAAAAAAAAAAGGCTAAAAGAGGCGACAAAAGCAAACCAAGAACACTAGGGAAAGAAGAGACATACAGCTGCACAGGAAGTAGCGGCAACAGACTCGAAGGGAGGGCAAAGAGGTCGGGACTACGGGTATTGGGACAAGGGATGGCAAAGCGGGGAAGCTACAGATCACCGACAGGGATAATGATAGGTTGGGGATGTACATTTTTTCTGCAAAGAAAAAGGACTTAAGGAATAACGGTGCGATATTCCTCTGAGAGAATGTCCATCTCGCATGATCATTCCTGAGAAGCGTTGGGCAGATGACATGGACGATCGAGATCGGTACTCACATCATTTTGTGATTCGGCAATGGCTTCTGCCTCGGGCTCCTCTGCAATCGGTTCAGCAGGCGCGGGTGCGGCATTCTCGTCCGTGGGTGGATTCGCCTAGCCAACTCATCATGATTCGTACGATACCACGGCGATAACCCATCTCACCTTGGAAGCAGGTTTCCTCGAGCCTGCTCTTGATGAAGGCTTCCTGACGGTCGATGCCGGTTTCGCAGAGGCCCGTGATGAAGGCTTTGTAACCTTTGATGTGGGTTTCTCGGATGTGGCCTTGGAGGCCGGTTTGGTTGCAGAGACCTTGGATTCAGGTTTGGAAACAACCTTGGAGGCGGGCTTCGATTCCGATTTGGACTGCATGCCGCCACAACAGAATAAGCCCCACACCGTGTGCAGTGATCGAGCGTACCTTTTTAGACGGCGGGGCGTCTTCGGTCTCTGCGGTGGCAGGGTCGGCAGGTTCTGTGGGCTCGGCGGGCTCCTCCGCCTCCTTATCGGTGGTGGTGCGTTTCCTACCTCTGGCAGACTTGGGTTTGGTTTCCTCGGCGGTTGCGTCGAGGGGCTCCTTGACCTCGCCGTCTTTCTCTTCGACGGCTTTGACTTTCTTTGCGCGGGGTTTCGCAGCCTTCTTTGGTGGGATTTCGACCTTGGGTTGTTCTTTTATGCGTGAAGAGCGACGGGGCTCTGCTGCGTCTGTGAAAGCGGGTGCGGCAGCTTTACGAGGCATCGGACGGGGATGGCGGGGGGGAATATGTGAAGGGAGGGTGTCAATGATGGAGACGCGCCTGACCCTATTACTTGAACTTTATCGTGTCCCATTTCCCTATGGGATCAACAAACAAAACTCGACCACGTGACTCATGGGCGCGTACACATGCACAAACAGACACCCATGAGTCCAAACATGATATTCTGCGCACGGATCCGTTACACTACTTTCTTACAACAACGCGAGCAGATGTTCTGCCCCGGTCACCTCGACGTTGCTCGCCACCGCTTCGACCTGGGGCGGTCGTGAGCGATGGGATCAGCCAGTCAGAAGAGAGACGGACCTGGACGTGTTTGACGACTAAATCTTCCAAGACCAATGCGTAGCGTGTGGTACGGATACCGAGGCCTTTGGCAGAGAGGTCGATGGAAAGACCGATCGACTTGGACCACTCTGCGTTCACATCGCTGAGGGCGATGATCTGTTGCGACTATGAGGGACGCTTCATGTACGATCAGCGGACACACCTTGTCTTTGAGCCCCTCGACGCGAGCCCATCCGCTCAATACGAACGGATCGTTTGCGGCGATCACGGCGACGACGTCGACGCCTTGCGCTTTGAACTGATCGTACTTCTTGAGGTAGCCTGGGAGGTGATTCACATGGCAGGTGGGCTATCGAGAACGTCGGTTGAGACACGAGGAAAGGGCGATCGAGCGCACGGTGAAGGCTCCGGGTACGGCAAACACTACGACTTTCTTTCCAGCCCACTCTTTGGCGATGGAGTAGTTGGAGACTGAGCGTGTGCGGTGAGAACTTTTGTGCTGGGTGTCAGCGATAGAACCTACGGATTCCACAAGCAGACTGGCTCGATCATCTGGATGAGCAAACGTCTCAAGCTTGGATCGGATACTTACCAGATCGTCGAGCTCGGGCGCATAGGGAATGTAAGGAAAAGTGGCCGCTGGGACTGTTTCGCCGACTGCGATGGTCATGGTTATCGGATATTTGCTTACGTACTCACTCCCCGTCGCACGTATGTCCGCAGCGCGTCTTTCAAGCACTGAACTTGATGTCGAAAGACGTCGACCTCGGCCATGGCTCTGGCTCTAATCTTCCGCTCCCCGTTCTCGCTCTCGCAGGGATCTCGACCATCGTGGCGGTAGCAGTCAGTGGCATTTCGATATGGCTCCAGCTACGAAACTACCGGAAACCATTTCTTCAGCGGTTGGTGTCTTTTTCGATTTCACTGACGATATTCATGCTCGCGCGTCTAGGATGGTCGTCAGAATCATGGTCATGGTACCCTTGTACGCGGTGTCGTCCCTCATCTCGCTCTTCTCCTTGGAGGCAGCCTTCTTCATCGACGTCATACGCGATATTTACGAGGTACGCCCGCCGATGATCCACAGCATCGACTAATCACAACGTGGCAGGCCTTTGTCATATACTGTTTCTTTGTACTCCTTCTAGATTATCTTGGTGGCGAACGGTCGCTTCTCATCCTCTTGCACGGTCGACCGCCCATCCCAGCCGTCTTTCCCGTCAGTCTATGGCGCAACGAGATTGACCCGAGCGATCCATACACGTTCTTGTTCCTCAAACGGGGCATTCTCCGTACGGTCGTCACTTTATTCTCCTTTCCCTCTGTGCTGACGTTCGACAGAATACGTCCAAGTCAAGCCCCTTCTCGCGCTTGCGAGTTTGATCATGAAAGCTACCGGCACCTACAACGAAGGCGACTTTCGTGCTCGAAGTGGATATTTGTACGTGTCCATCGTATACAACATTTCCATATGTCTCGCCCTTTGGTGCCTCGCTATATTCTGGATGTGTGTTCACGACGACCTGAAACCATTCCGGTAAGCACCTCTCCCCTTTCACACCACGACATCCATCATTCACGTTCTCAAAGACCCGTCCCTAAATTCCTTTGTGTCAAAGGCATCCTCTTTTTCTCTTTTTGGCAATCCATCGCCGTATCTTTCCTCGTCGCAGTCGGCGTCATCACCCGCCTCGGGCCCTACACCGATAACGAACACATCTCTCTCGGTCTCACTGACACCCTCATCTGCATCGAAATGCCCTTTTTCGCTGCCGCCCACATGTACGCCTTCTCTTACCGCGACTTTACCAAGCCCCCCGCCTCAGTAACAGGCAAGATCCGTTCACCGATCTATGTCGCGCGCATGACGCTTGGGTACGCCCTTCGAGACGCGTTTGGGCTCAAGGACCTTGCCGAGGACACGCGCGCCACGCTTCGCGGTGAAGGTATCAACTACCGTGCGTTCGAACCCAGCGAGGGCGGGATGCATATCGGTGCTGCGAGAGACCGTCGGATCCGTGCCGGGCTCCGCTACGCCGCTGGCGGAAAACGCAAGTACTGGTTGCCCGAAGTACGCCACGAAGGTGATGGCGACGTCACGGCCCCTTTGTTCGCCGCGGACGCAGAGGACGTGGTGCATGATGGGCCAGACATGTCGTATCGGCGTGGTGGGGCGCAGATGCAGGGGGATGACGTCGACGTGGAGGACGAGGACGACTATGCGTTGACGTTTGGTGATGCGTTGGGGGGTCGGGAGGGTGTGGACGAGGTGTTGTACGAACATGCCAAAAAGTATGTGTTTGGTGATTATCTGTATCCGGTGGTGGACGTGAGCTCGGAGGAAGCGCGTCGGGCGATGTGGGAGGAGGAAGAGAGGGTGGTGCGAGAGGTTGTGTCGAGCGGGTTTGGCAGGAATGAGGGAGCATTCTCTGGATATGGCGCTACGCAGAATGGAGAAAGGCTGGAGAGGAAGTACGACGACGACGGCATTCAAGACGACGGGCGTGGTGCCCAAGCGCACGATTACCATGGTCCTTCGTTGTCCTCGCGAGCGCCACGGACGCCCTCTCCTCCACGATCGCGGCGAACCGGTCGCTCGTCGATGACGCTTGGCAACCGAACACCCTCTCACCAGAGTCCATCCCATTCTCCCCCTCATGTCCGATCTCGCTTCCATCTCCCCTACCTCTCTTCAACTTCCGCTTCCGCATCGTCCTCGTCGTTGTCGCCGCCTCCGCCCCGCGTATCGAAACGAACGTCGCGGACACCGCTCGTAGAAGAGGACGCGGTGGATCTAGTCGTGCCCGCGCTGGACAGTTTACAGGTGCCGTCGACGCGAACGCCGCGTGGGCCGCATTCGCCACATTCGCCTGCGTTGATACGAATATGGGACGAACTGAGTCCAGACTCGAGCTCGGGATCGAACTCGCCGATTCGGACGGTGGTGAACGAAGACGGAGGTGGGGATCGGCGAGAGGATGCGTCTGATTTGCGATTCGTGATCACGGTGGATGATGAAGGGAGGAGGTATGGGGTGGGCGACGAAGCATTGGAGGAGGAAGGGCGGGCGGAGGAGGACGTAATGAGAGAGCAAACGCCACCTGCGTATGCCCGCGTGGGTGGTGAGCGTGGATTCAGGATGCCAGAAGCGGAGGAGGAGGATCAGAATCCGTGGGCGTGAGTGCGCCCCTTTCAAAGCTGGCCACCTTTGAACGTGGAGTCGTGGACCGAGGATACCCTACGTGGTCGGTGGATTCGATCGAACGTTCTATAGTCACATTCTATCTTCTCACCCGTCTAGTTTTTGTCTAGCACACATCCGCGAAATAGTCATGTAAGGTTATTCTCTCCCGGGCTACTTGTGCGAGGCCTATATCGACTGATTTTCAAGGTACCTGTCCGAAACGTGATAAAAACTGTAGGTACTATTACCTACCCTCGCTTTAAGCCCGAGGGCGAACTTGAACTTCAAATGAGAAGATGGAGCAGACTCGAAAGTTTTTTTTTCCGGGAACTTCGTGCCAGCAGCACCCCAAGTTCACACAAAGAACGCCGCAGGCCCGCAACTGCCAGTGCTAGGCGAGTTCACTGGCCGGACCTTCCATTCCGCGGAGTTCAGTTCTGATCAGATCGTGCCCAATCGAAGTGATGGAACTCAGTGGAACATCACAACGCACGCCGTCCTACGCGCCCGACCGCATCGACACACGAATATTGCATGTGGCCTTTCATCTCCGTCGTCCCTTGCACATGAACCCTAGCGTGAAAACAAAAATAAATAAAAAAAGCACGGATGAGGTGTAGAAAGAGCGATGAATTCGAAATCGAATTGCGATCGACGGGTGCATGGTTGAGGATTACGCCAATTTAAATATCGGGTATGTCGGTAGACCGGAGGACGGTGTAGGCCTGGCGTCTTACCCCTTTGGCAGAATATGAGGCAGAGTGTGAAGCCCTGAGGGTTCGATCGACCATGCCAGTGAGTAATTGATTGAACTAGATACATACAGCGTTTTGCTTTTAGAATTAGCTAGGACTCGGAAGATATGGGCGGGCGGACGTTCTCGAAGGATCCTTGATGTGTGTATTGTTGATACAACATGATCGACATGACGAATCAACCTGTACGCTCTAGCGGACGACGTTGTTCCGAATAACACAGTCAATCAACTCAAGGTGCTCATCCAGCAAGTCGCTTCCGTACTCTTCTTTGGCGATTTCCGCCAAGGGAGACCTATTGGCCCACTCGCTATTCTCGCCCCACAGCGCCTTGAACTTCTTCATCTTCTCATCCTGTCCCGTAACCTTGAGATACTCATATACGGCCCTCCAGGAACTATCGAGTGCACCAACGACCCAGCTATGCCATGAGTCAGCACAACTACCCGCAGCCTCATCGGTCGTTACTCACGCGTGGTGCGTGCTCACCGCCTCGCCTGCAAAGTGTAAGCGCTTTCCTGCTGCAGGGTAAGTGAGTGACGTATATAGATCCTGAAACTCGCCAGGTCCAAAGCGGGCGAATGCCCCTGCCAAGGAGAAACAATCAGCATATCATCGCGACCGGTACAGTCAACTTGCCCATAGTGTACTGCTCACGATTCCAGTCCTTCACATGCATGTCAACGAATTCCTCCTGCAGATATGCGTACGTCACGTCGGGATGTAGACCACCGTGTACTTCTGCAAGATTGCGAAGCACGAGCTCTTTGAGTATCTCTCCGTTATTCATCGTGGCGAGAGCGCCAAGGCGGTCCGCGTCCGCCGCCCCAGAGTAACTTGCGATGAGTACTTTGGGTGGCGTGCTAGAGTCGACTCCGTAGGACGGATATACAATATTGCAGATCGGGAGATCTGTGAATGTTTGACCACCTACAATGCCCAGTTTCGTGGTCCACCAATTCGTTTTGAAGAGTATCGCGATCTTGGTGGAGGCACGGTATTTCAATGTGCGCAACGCATTCTTCTGCATGACGTTCAGGCCCGCACCGCTCAAGTCGACGGTACGAAGAACAGGAAGTGGCAATGTGGATATAACGTGAGAGTAATCGTGCCTCTCACTGCTGTTCACTGTAACCGTGACGAGTGAGACTTTGATTCTTCTCTCGGGTCCAGCCTGAGGAACCTCATCAATAGATTCGGCTCCATCGATAAGATCGATAAAGTCGTAGAGGGGTTCATCTGCGTTGGCGGGGGGATCGTCATCCGAGAAGCCCATTGAACTCTCGATGACGAGATGCCGTTGGCTTATAGCTGTAACTCTCTTGTGAAATTGAATAAAGCTCCCCTTCTTATTCAGATACTCTTCGATACTCTTCGTCAATATCTCTGATCCACCCCTGCACGAGTAAGAAATTATGCCGGGTCTGAGATCAGCGATGGAACGTACTTAAAACACTTCCAATGTATGGGTCCGTAGTTGGTATCAACAGTGCCAGGGTGTGCCAACATGGAGAAGATGGAGTCTACAAGTGCATCGTCACACCTACCTCCGAGAAGTCCGCACCAGCCGATAACATTCAGAGGAAGATGCTGTGGAGGAAGCGCCAGGTGGGCACTAGGTAGATACTTGGTCGCCATGTATGATTGAATAGTGTACGAGTCGTTGGCCTTCAGGACCTCCCATCCCCTCCTTTGTCCAGTTTCGATATCTTTTACGACCATTCGGATGAATGGCTGAATGACATCGTTCATAATCGCATCAGCGCCTGCTCGGATATAATCTGCATCCACGCCCATCTCTTGAGCACCGAAAGACCCTTTTGTTGCACCAGACACCGGTTCGCGAATGCCGTTGAAATAGTAGAAGCCTGGCTTTGAACCATCGCGAGTGTCTTCCAAAAAGGGTATAAGACTGTCCCTGAGACGATCTTGACCTTCATTCAACGGTCCATATTCAGTCAATTCTGCTAGTCTCTTCATGACCCCATTCTTATACCGTCCTTGGCTATCTTTCTCCGGAAATGGGAAGCGCATGGCGCCCGCTTCCTAGGTAGCGAGGATGGGTATTAATGGATTGGGCTGGCCGAGTGGAACGACGCACGAAATAGTCGTATTTCCCCCCTCCTGGGAATTTATAAGTAGAAACGCGACCACCAGTACGGCCTGAGGCCTCGAGGATTTCGTACCGGA
>JBBPLY010000328.1:0-19732 GCA_038090035.1 Xerocomus nothofagi | reverse complement strand
GATGGTCTCGTTCAGGCCATCCTTCTCATCGGTCGCGAGTTGGTACTTGACAAGCTCATTGCCGAGTTGCTCGACGATTTTTTCGAGATGCGCAATTTTGCTATCTAATGGATATCGTGCAAGGAACTGCGAGTCGAGGCGAAGATGGACATACCCGAGTCAGCGCGAAGGGAGTGAATGGTTTCATCGCATGTAGCCAGCTCGCGACGGAGCACTTTGACAGTTTTCTTCAGATTCACTATTTCTTTGTCTAACGAGCATTGATGTCATAGATTAGTGTCACTGGCAGGGCAATGAACGTACTTGAGCTCTCGTCACGTATATGACTCGGAGGTCCTTCACCGGTCTCCTCGACATCGACATCGTCATACTTGCCGCATCGGATTTCCTGCTGGCAGTCCTGCTGCAAACAATGAAGTGGATTTTAATGAGGAATTCATCCTAGAGTTTTTTTTTACTTACAACGTCCACGTAGTAAGAGGGAAGGATGTCACGGAGGTTGCGAAAGGAAATCGTATTGCCTCTGGCCATTGCAATTTCATGGTTTGCTGAGATGTCAATAGACACGACGGGAGTTGGATGTTCGATGACAGGTCCAATTTGCTTCTGCGTCATGGTGTCCCATAATGACACGGATGAGTGGCCAGAGGCTGCGATGAACTTTTCGTTGCTTGCCACGATGGAGTGGCTATCGTTCGTAGTGTGGATTGGCCATTGCGAGAGCCACGTCCCTGTGGACACGCTGAGACACTTGATAACCCCGTTGTAAGATAAGACATAAAGTCTCTCGCTATTGCTAGCCCAGGCGAGCGTTTGATTTGAGAGCGAGTGTGTATAGGTTGAGAAGTCGACAAGGAGGTCGCCGTTCTGACTGTCGTAGAGCTGGGTGCAATCCAGCACGGTAGTGGCGACGAGCCGTCCGTCTGGCGAGAATTTGACGCCAAGGACGGCCCTGTCATATTTGAAAGGACCGAGGAGTCGCTGGCCAGTCGAGAGCGACCAGACGCAGGCAGTCGAGTCATACGATCCAGTCGCAATCCTCGTCGAATCCGGCGAGACGTCCACCGCAGTCACCCGATAGATGTGTCCTTTGAACTCGGTCGCCTTTCGGTGGTTTCACTTGGCCGCTGTTTGTTCCACCGACGATCCACCGTCCGTCTGGTGACACTGCCAGTGCGATGGCGCCAGCTGCGGGCTCAACATCCATCGGCCTCCACACTTCCTCGTGATCCTCCACTCGCCAACATCGAATCTTCCCTCCCCCGCCACTGCTGATAACCTGGCCGCCACCAACGAGAAACGCTATTGACTGTATGGGACCTTGACAATCCAATTGCATTGGTTTCGTTCTCTTTTGGTTGGAAGGGCTGTTCTCGTTCCCAAACTCTTCGGTCCTTCAAGTTAGTGTTGCACTCTCGAATATCTCGCTCGGACACTTGCCATTCCGAGTCAGTGACTGTTGGCTGGGCCTCGATGACATAGCTATCCAGGTATCACAGCGAAGAGAAGATTCAGATGCAGTCGCTCAAACGTTCCCTCGTGAAAAACCTCACCTATTATACGCCGCGTGCCATCTCCTTATCGATAACGCGATGTATGTATCAGGTGACATCTCCGAGTCTGTGCAACTGAAAATGTTTGTTTAGGAACTTCGAGGTCGATGCTACTAGCCCGGATACAATCACGATCAAAGGTGTCCAGGTTGTCGACGACCATCCATACCCGAGGTAGACCGCGAGCAAAGCGACACTCGTATGATCTCGCCGATTTGTGGAGCTTTCTTTGTAGTGAGGATGGCCAAGGGCTCGAACCTCAAATTTGTAACTCATGACCAGTACGGTCCGAAAATCGAAAATTGAAAATGGATGGTTCGTACTAGTTAGCTATGTAAGGTAAAAAAAGCTCACATGTAGCACTCTCGGAGCTTCATCCAGAACGTCCCGATGTGACCCCACCGACTTGAACGGTGATCGCTACTCGAAGATACTATTCGAATACTCATCCCACTTGTCACTCTGTCGCTCACGTTACTCAGACTAGGTGACCTCGCAGACATCCATACATCAACTTCGGTGCTCGAACAGTCTGTGAAGCTCCATCCCTGCAGGTCAAGCAACCAACAATACATACTCTCGATTCGTTTCCAGTGACTGGAAGATGTCCGTGCGTCGCATGGCGAGGAACGGTCCTGGCGGGGTACGTTTTAAAAGAAATCTCATCTGCGTGTCGGTCGGCCGCTTTGGTCATCTGGGTGACATTTGACGACAGAGCCACTGCCGTTTTCGAGGGTGTCGCACCTCACAAAGAGTCGTATCGACCCAGAGAATCTTGGAATATTTGTTTCAAGTGTCTCTCGGCTACGCCACCGACATCTAAAGGGCTGTTTTAGCTCTGGGGACGCGCTGACGCACAACGTCGAGGGTATTTTGAGGAAAGCTGGAACGCTGAGTACTCTAGGTGAGTCGTTGATTGGCTGTTTCATACTGAGTTGTAACGACATTGATAGAGCATACATTTTTTCACAGCTCCTTCGTCCATCGGCTTGTCTGCTGATCGCTTCAACGCAGTATGGGGCGGAGTGGAAGCGGCCCGGCTACTGAAAGGTGACACTCTGGATATGGATAGGCTGACGATTGGTATATCTCCTCTAGTTGGCATGTATCGGCTGTCGAATGGTCGGAATAAGGATGCTCCATCATCTGGGGTCAGCTGTTTGCACTGCCCATCCCTCTGGACGAGTTACAGTAAAGGTACAGTATCATGATCCCGCGCATGTCATCAGAACAGCGGGTGACACCACGCTCCTGCCAATGAACGAGATGAGCATATCGCGGAGGACCAGTCCTCACCGGACTTTGAACGATTTCGTTGCCCTAAACGTTTGTACAACTTACCACTGCAACGCATCCTGGGCCTGTTGTCGTCCTCAATACCGGCAAACGAAGGTGCAACCGAACTTGGACGATCCCATCCATATCCCTTTTCCTCATAACACCTTTTCAGAGGCGGCGGCCCACAGTAGCTGGCTTGTCTCGGCACCTGAGCTTGAGCTCGAACGAGCCGCGAGGTTCACATCCAAATGGCACAAAGCGACTGACGCCTTTCACATACATCTTGTCTGGACTGCGGAAGGAAGTCGTTCTTCCAGTCTTGAAGGGGCTCGGATACTAGGTAAGTTAACTTTGTGGCACTCGATAAACCAGGTAACCCCATCCATGCGCAAGACATCTAGAGCGTCGCGCCGCCTTATCTCGTGTCCAATTACCCATTCACGCTACTGGGTTTTACGACAGGACCCCACCGGGAACTAAGACGTCCGACTTCGTGATTTGTCGTACGCCACCTACACTCGACGCTCTTATCTTGCTACCTGAAAACTACCGTGTCGCCAGCACCACCAGCTTCCTCTCTGTCCTCAGACGGGGCTCGGACGGACGAACTCGGCTCCCAGGGACACCCAGGGAAGTAGCACGTCTCGACAGCGTCCTCAACACTCTATCCTCGCTATACAATCACCCTAATCCAGAGCACGAGCCCGAGCACCGTCAAAGACGCCCTCGCGCACATGATACATGATGCTATGCCCACGATCATATTTTGCCCTTGAGCCGCGTAAATGATGGGCTGTTCGCGATCCTGTGTGATAGGCCGAGTAAAAAGTTGAGGTGCTACTAGCCACACAACAATTCATCCGGGGGACGTTGCCTTTATACAACACGACGTGCGCGCGATCCGCATCCGTCGAGCATACTCTTCAGCAACTTTAGAAGACTGGATTTTGTGGAAAGGTGCGGGACTGATGGTGAGTGACGTAGTTGACACGGCCAGTTTCAGCCCGAGGACGAAGGTATAGTAGCTCATGTAGAATATGCTCTGCAGGGATTGATTCCATGGAATCGGTATTTACCCGACCACAGCGACCTCACTTCAGTCGCGCTGCTCGGTACACCAGCGGGTATCTACTTGCACGGCTGCGAATACAACAACCAGGGCTGCGCCCGACATGGGGCCCAAGTTAATTGGATACAGTGGAGGCCGGATCAAACCAGCCTTATTATATGTATTGATACTACTTGGCGCAACGATTACAAACTGATAAACTATTAGCTACACGGTCCTTTACTAGCTAAGACAAGGTAGCATGCAAAACATTTACTGAACGGCAATCCGTTTAGCCTGTTGTTCGGGAGTGGTCTTTGGGAACGTGATTGTCAAGATACCGTTCTCCATCTTTGCCTTTACGTCTTCGGGCTAGCATACATTGTTAGCACCCGACGTTGCGAGAAAGCTAATCCAGATATGAAGCCTACCTTGATCCCAAAAGGAAGCTGCAACGTCCGGGAGAATTTCCCGAAGCGACGCTCACGAACGGTGTAATTCGCCCCCTCTTCCTGAGAGTCGGAATTAACACTGGCAGAGTCGCCGGAGACCGTCAGACGATTCTGGTGGACATCGATGGCAACGCCTTCTGACGTCAAGCCTGGCAGCTCAAACGTCGCCGTCACGGTATTGGTATCGTTGGACTCGTGAATGTCCAATCTATGATAAGGAACGAATTAGTAAAAATACGGGGGAAAAGTGAAACTACTTTGGACCAACCTTGGACGGTAGGGGTCGCGGTGTCCCGTCGTTGTGGCGTGCTTAGCCTTTGTCGAGGTGGGGGAGAGCCGAGCGGCGAGAGCAGAGTCAAAGAGACAGTCAAGCTCGGTGATTGGGTCGTAGTAGAAATGAATCAGGGACATTTGTCAAATATTTGTAAGAGGAGATGATCGAAGCTGATATTTGGAACAGGAGATGTGGGTGAAATGATACTGTGATGAAAAAGACGACCACGCGTGCTCACCTTTTATAAGACTCTGTTGTAAAATTCTAGATCAAAGTGGAATATAGCCAGGGAGGTCTGCCATTCTCCAGCAAACCTCGGACTGTTCAGCGACGTTCCAGATCATTCACGGGCGGTGAGTTCCTATTTTGGAAGGCAATGTATTGTTGACGTCTATTTGGTGAGTGACCTAGGATGGGAATTCTTCGACAGTCCGAACGTTATGGAGGACGCGAACATCGAGGCGTTCGTGCGATGGTTTCAATCGAACGGAGGGTACCTTGACACCAAGGCGATGGGTATCACACAAATTTCAGGCAGTGGACGTGGAGCGATCGCGTTGTGCGATATTCCGGTGTGTTAAATTATCGATTCCAATCCGCGCTGTTGACCGTGACTTTGTACCGTGATTTTGAACCACGCATCGTTTGACTTTTAATGGTGTGCACCCGATAGGTAGGATATACCCTCTTCACGCTCCCACGCACAATCACGCTCTCAACACGAACCTCTCGCCTTCCCGCGTTCTTTGGTTTCAATGCGTGGCGTGCACATGGGTTGCATAAAGGTTGGGTTGGGCTGATCTTGTGCATGATGTGGGAAGACTCGTGGGCTCACGAATCAGATCCCATGGATGGTGTCGGACAAGGCCAGGACGACGTACCGGCGAAATGGGGGCCGTATATGCGCACCCTTCCGACTACATTTGATACCCCAATGTTCTGGAGAGCAGAGGAGCTTGAGGAGCTCCAAGGGACAGTCGTGGTAGGTCTGTCAATTAACTGAAAGCTATCGAAATCATTCGTTTGAGCTGATCTCGGATAATTGGATGTTTCATCACGTTGTCGCGCGATAGATAGATAAAATTGGCCGCGACGATGCGGAGCACGCATACTCTGAGCAGCTCATTCCGGCCATCAAAGTCTGTGTATCCTTCATTGCCTGGAGCCCTACCCCTGGTTCAACTAATGCCATAGACATCCCCTACTCTCTTTCCACCCTCTTATCACGAGAAATGGTATACTCTCGATGCATATCACCGTGCAGGGAGCCGTATCCTTTCACGCAGCTTCACAGTCAGTCGCTGGACAAATGATGACGAAGTCGCAGAGGACGAAAACCACGACGATGACTCTGAAGAACGGGAAAGTGCAGACCGTGTTAAAGATCCCCATTCGAATGATGACACTGATCCTCGCCTCTCTTTACTCGAAGACACCAACGAAGGACTGGAGTCAGGTTCGGAGGATGACGAGGAAAACGACCCTTCAGATGTGGCTATGGTTCCTATGGCAGACCTTCTGAATGCGAGATGGGGCAGCGAGAACGTGAGTTCTATCCCATGCCGAGCGTCGTTTGACTTCTTTTTGTCGCAATTTATGGCTAACTGACCCCTGCGGGTGTTGTATAGGCCAAACTATTTTACGAACGGTTTGCACTACGAATGGTAACTACAAGAGACATAAAGCAAGGCGAGCAGATCGTAAGTACATGTATGCTCTTAGCCTCATTACCATCTTCCTCGCTACTTTCGCTCATTCACCTCCTTGATGATCTCCATGACTAACACAACGTCACATATGAATACCGTGAATATGTTAGTTCAATACATATGGCGACCCACCAAATTCAGATCTCCTGAGGCGATACGGACACGTTGATCTGGTCCAATTACCCTCCTCTCCAGCTATACCTACACCAAATGAATATGGAGACGTGGAAATGAAAGAAGGCGACACGGATGTGGAGACCATCTCACATTTCGGCAATCCTTCAGATGTTGCAGAGATTCGGGCAGACTTGATCGTCCACGTGATACAAACGACCAACTTTGGGTCCAAGATAAAGGACCCACGCGCACGTATCGAGTGGTGGCTTGAGGAAGGCGAGGAAGAGTAGGTCCCATTATCATCTCCTTGGCTGGTCACTTTGGTCTAAGGGCTTGTTGTGCATTTAATCTTTTAGTACGTTCGCGCTCGGTCTGCCCGAATCCGGTTCCTGCTTGTCCGCGATATTGCCTCCGGCACTCATCTCATTCACTCGCCTTCTTGCCCTCTCTGAACTTGATTTCAAGAGCGCTCGTTCAAAGGGAAAGCTTCCAAAGGGAAAACTGACAAACGACGTCAAGGAAACCAAATATGTGTTGGAGATATTAGACGAGGTATTCAGTCAGCGCGAGGGGATGTATATGGGTGGAAGCGTCGAGGTTCGCTCTCACCTCATTCAAACTATGACGCTCATCGACCCTGGTTCCGCTTACATATCTTTGTAGGACGATGAGCGCTTGCTTTCCACTCCAGATACGCTCAGCGAGCGTAAACGACACGCCGTGATCGTGAGGCTAGGTGAGAAACGGATCTTGAGCAACGTTAGGCAAGTATTACGGGTGATGCTCGTTGAACTCGCTACCGTCAGCGAAGCTGAACACGGAGATGAGACGGGCGATACGAGAAGAGATAAAAAGGGTGGGAACAGCGGGACGGAGGCGGGTAGTGGCAGAAAACGTGTCGTCAACGGGGCAGAGGGGGGCCGTGGGTGGAAAAAGGCACGACAATGATGATTCGACACCTCCGAGGCTATATTTTCAAGGACGAAACGTTGTTAGAGCTGCATTCGACCAAGATACCCCCATACGGAGGCTTTTTTGATCGGCTTTCACGAACCACCGTTACAAGTATCTCATGTTATCCGACGACAGCACGCAGATGTGATCCCGGGACTATTACCCGATTTCCAGAACATAGTCAACGGAGTTTGATCAGACGGAACTTGGGAAAGTTCTCGTTATACACCAAACCAGGCTATCACAATATGATCAGCTCCTCGCAGCCTCCTGACACCGTTGGGATTAAACTCAGTCTGATGAATGCGAGCGCAAGCTGGATGATGGATACAGTTGTCATGATAACATTTGACGATCCGCTCCACTGCCCCCCTGTTACGGACAGGGGAGAAGTCCGCGAGCAACACATCGGTTGAGAAGAGAAAGTTGAGAGAATGGGGTAAAGACGGAACCGCGCCAAGGCTTGATTGATCGCAATATGTAGAAAGTTCGACGCGAAACCGGACCGGGTACCGTAATCGGTCCTTGACGCGATTTCGTCAATGCCAGGCTGCCAGTGGCAGGCTGCAGGACTCACTGCCTCAGTTTTCACTTCCATAGGGTCAAGTTTGGCTAACGATATATGTCAATAATTAATTTCGCGGACCAAGCGAGAGGAATTTCATGAAATGATGTACATACACTGTATCAGCGCCCGGGGCCAATCGCGGTGAATTCCGAGGGACATTTTCCCAGTCGCATACCGATCCTTCTAATATGCGAGACGCGAAGATCGTTTCACCTCTTAGTACCCGACGGTGTACACTCTCCAAGATGAAGTAACAAACACATGTGCATCACCCAAGAGAGACGCGACCGTGATATCCTCGATAGGGAGTACGAGACCCCTACGCTCAAGGCACCATAACATAACGGTGAGAGAATGTAGCATCGCCATCGCGTACATGTGTCTGGCGGGTTTGAACATTCAATGGTTGGCTTCGTGCTAAACTGCGGATATGCTGAGTAACTGGCAGTTAGTATGAGCGCCGCTCCACTTTTGACGTGCGTCAGCCAACTTTTACGGAACTTCGTATTATGATGCGGCCTTCCCCGTCAATGTAATGAGGCTGACACGATATGAGAGGAAACGAAAAAAACACCCATCTGCGTGCAACCTGACCGTGTGTGCTGTGCTGCGGTAAAAATTACAGTCAAACTTTACACCATTAGTATGCCCTGGTAGACTGCGATGACTACACAGACTCGTCCTTGGGTTGCGAACGAAATGGAATCGTACCTCTCCATGCCATACAGATGAGTCACCTCGTTCACGACTTACGACCTTCTGGAAAGGACTAGACGTTTCATATCTGTCTGCCAGGAGTCTGGACGCATTTTTGCAGTTGGCACCGAGTAAAACTGTCGCGTCGTTAGAGCGCTCGAACCAACGCATGTGTGAGCCGATGTCAGCTAATTGTGAATGACCCCGGCTTGGATGGCATCCCCTAATTCCTGAGTCGATATTAGAGGAGATGAACGAAAAGAAGGTACGCTGTGAAATCGAAGCCCGAAACGGTCGCGTGACTTGCTCGTGTACCAAGGATTAACCGACGGGTCTGTTGGAGAGCTTTTCGCCTATGGAGGTAGTGGTCTGCGTTCAGCATGTCAAAACGAAACACTTCCCAAGGACGGTGAAGCTGAGTCCGGTACTCGAACCTGACATAGTATTGTACGCTTACTTGACGCTTACAGTAGATTCTTCCAGAATGTATGAGAAAGTCTGGTACGGTACCTGGCTGCCAACTGGCAGTGCAAAACATTCCCATACCGCTGACAGTGACACCGAGCAAGTCTCGGCAGGGTGACAATCCGTCGAACCCTCGCGCAGAGTTGATACAATACTTTGGGAAAACCACTAGTTGGTACGAGAAAGACGAAATTTATCCTCGAGTGGTTAGATTGGACGACCCTGACTATTTCCAACTTGGATACGACTAGGACCTTTGGGATACCATACCCCACTAGCACTCAGACATCCAACCCTGGGCCCCATTCGAATCCGAACGCGCAACACACTGGTCGTTCTTGAGATTCACCCCCCCACACCCTGGAGTGCAGAGAATTGGTGGGGTGCACCGTGACGAAATTATACCCTTAACGGCAAAATGCTGGGGCTCTCTCTGCATGCTACAATACTTCAAATGAGCGACGGGCAGCTTGTGCACCAGGTCAAAAGGTGAGGCGAGTCGACGATCGTCCGTATCCAGCAACAGGTGCTGGTAAACCGCAATTCACTAGAAACGTTCGCCTCAGGAGAGAGGGTCACGTACTCGACTCTGAGTCTCTGGCCATTCCTGCGCAACCCCAGCTAGTTCCGAAAAGCTCCATCAATGTCGAGTCTTTAAGTAACGTCGGGCTAATATATCTGTAAGTATTCGTACACGGAGGAAACTTCCCTGGCAGCCAGAGGACCTCGTTCGCAATGTACATCCGGAATCCCTACACCTTTGTTGATTTGAAGCAGGTTTGTAAAAATACATTCTCAGCCCGAGGGGTATAATGTCTATGACAACTGACCGTTCGACACCTTGTAGAACATCGGATCTCGATGGATGTTGAATTTACAGAGGTGAGTGTTGTCGACAAAAAGTGAAGGCGCCTCATTGAAATAGGCACAGGAAAAATTGGTGGGTACATGTGAAAGTAATACGCATCGTAAACAACGGCCATCTCACGCGATAGACGAACGGGTACTAGGCTTTTATCATATGTTCGACAAGTTAACAAGTCAACCTGGGTCTTTGACTCCTTACTAGCTCCGTGAAAATTCCAGTACTGCGATTACCCTCAACCAACTTTCGTACGGAATGATGAATAAGCGCTGGCATGGTTAATCCTCTAACTTGTTTGGAACGATGCTTGTGACGTTCCCTTCACTGAATGACCTTGGTGCTGATTTCTGAGTTGACGCCCATTCTAAAAAATAACGGAAGACAAAGTTCGATAATGTCATCGCGCGGCTTGCGGCTGAAGTTCGCCTTCTCTCTGCCTGATGCGGACGGTGATCCTTCTCCTCTGTATCTCCCTCCCACAGGCATATGCGCAGAATTACTTGCAACCACGGATGCTTTTGCCGTCGAGCTGGCCTTTCGATCAACTGCCGTGAAGGCCCCCATCCGTTCCGGGCGTCATCGCTCATAACACCGCGCGATCTGATCCCACGAACAAACAAATCACTATCTCGTATCTCTTGATAGATCTTCGGGGTGACGAAATGCAAGCAATGACGGTGTTTATAACCCACCCACCACCCAGGCGTTCTTCTGCGTCATATATGTATACTTCTGCGAGGGGTTCACCCGCACTCCATGCGATCGGTAGCCCTCTTTACAAGAGTGCTATGACACGTCTAGGAATAAATTGACGATCCGCACCTCATTTCCAAGTACCGGAGAGTCCGCGAACGATATGTAGTGTGGAAAGCCACCGGAGTAATTCAGTTATGCACGCCTGGACCGACGCGTTGGCGCGAAATTTCCGCTCCAGATATATGCGGACAGGCCTCGCGTGTGATGTGCGTTACCTCTCACTCCTTTTAGAGTGCCGTCCACATTTCGTTTTGAAATACATGTATGTATGTATGTACATGCGTCCTTGCGGTAAACTTTGAGCAGTAATATATCGCTGCGGCCCTCATTAATTATGACCCAAAAAAATAATACCGTGAAGAGCCTGAGGGCCCGTCGAACTTGCATGCCACATTAGTCTTGCTAGTGAACATTGAACCTTGGTCAAGCACTTTCGCGCGAAACGCTTCAAGTTCAAAGCGAATCGAAAACGAGGCAAGGCCCGTTGTTGCATAGGTGGCTCTTCATGCCATGAACACTGACAGTCCAGGAGCGTTTCTCTGTAGACTATCGGTCGCTCGTCAATTCAAGCACGCCTTCCCGCGAGTGTTGGCTTGACCCCCCGCCAAGGGTATCACTCACGTATATGTACCCGATGACCGTGCGGGCCATCGTGCGAGCACCCGACGAGGCATAGGTATCATAGGCCAGATCGTGGGCCAGCACTCGGATCAGATGGGACGCTTGCGGCCCTGCGCCGACCATCGCAACGCTATCTGAGCTTCCCCAAACCACAACTTCGCGATCGGAGGCGTGACGATCGTTTGGATGCTGCGAAAGTCTGCTGGTGCGTCAATGGATCCTTGTTCAGCGTGGATGTGCACTGAGGCTGACTGCCCCGTTCGCATTACCTCCGAGCCGGTATGGTGGCTCATCGAGTCCCTTCGGCAACTTGACTGGTCATGGGACCTAAACGAGAAACCAATCACGTATATGGTACAGAGAAAGAGGGTGACCTACTTGACTGCTGTGCGAATTGCTGCGAGGTTCGTATTAAACTCATCTCACCATAGTAGCTTCCGAAATCTTCGCCCCCCAGCCATCGATGTGACTTGTCAAACAATCTATTGGAAGCCCAACCCCGTTTTGCCTCCCCTTGATACACGCGTTCGAGCACTCCACAGATAACGAGCATGATTCCCATGTACCGACAACATGGCCAACGAACTCCGACTCGGAGTCGCTCCACCATGGCGTAGCCTTGGAGCGACGACCAGGGATCACCCCAGAATATATAAAAAAGTGCCAACATAGGAAAGATTGGGCGCGCAGGCGCAGGTGCTCCGAGCGCTCGAATATACACCCCAAAAATGAGGTTGGTCGCATCACACGGTGGCTAATGCGTCCACCGTCGCGCGACGCCTTTACACCACTCTATCACTCCGCTCACAGTCCCTACAGCCCAGTTCCACGTTACTTCCAGCGCGGCTTCGAACTCGCCATTGCCCCAATGCTGCTGATCGGTCTCATGCTTTTCGGTCAAGTTGAACCTCAGCACGTCTTTTACAGTGACTAAGCCCCTCAGAGAACCTTGCTCCTCCACAAGGATGACGCGTGGGCTTTATCCAACTCATATTGAGCAGCGAGGAGCGCAAAACTTTGAAAGACTCACCCCATGAGCTTGAATAGTTGCATGACGATCTCGAGTGGTAAGCGCGGAGACACGGTGAGAGGTGTCTATTTGACCCTCGTCAGTAAGACGAAAAACAATCATCAAGCATGGTTCATACCTGGTTCACCCAAGGCCACAGTTTGAGGACATCATTGGACGCAGTCGTTTCTAGCAGTTCAGCTGCAACATCCTCTTCGGCTCCTAGAGCCGATCCTGACGTCACCCTCGACAGGACGAAGTCTTCTTGATCAGACACCTGTCGGCTAAACGAGCACGGCGTTTCTGGCAACACATCGCCCATATGCCGGGCCTTATCTGAAACATCATGAGATCATCGATTCCGAGATCAAGTCTTTGACAAATAAAATACCTAGTACATAACGCAGCTCGGTCCTACCAATATAACCAGAGAGGATCTTGGATGACTTTGAAGCGACGATTGGGAAGCCTTTCACATCGGTCGAAGCGAGTACGCCCTCTGAACATGGGGAACATGTTAGCGAAAGAACTATTCGTCCACCTGAACGTCTTACCGACATCGCTGACACTCGTCCCTGAAGCATAAAGGAGGGCCAAGTCTTTCTTCATCACCTCGGAGACTGATTTACATGAAAGGGTTCACACGTCTACACGGCATCATAATCTTAGATAACGCACCTGCCACGTTCGACGAGTGATCGTGTTGATCCAGTATGGGGTATCCATTAAACCGAATGCTCTCGTCAGCTATCCCGCGCGTGCCAATGAAATCGCCAACTGCTTTTGTGACTAGGATGACCATCTATGACCAAATGCGGTGAGTGCGGAGACGAGATATGTCAACAAGTTGTGACTAACCATAGTTGGCAAGATGTAGGTCAGCGCACCAGTAAGCTCAAACATCACCACAACAACAGTGACAGTCATTCTCATAACACCGCTCAAGGCGGCCGCGGCCCCGAGAAATGCATACGTGCCAGGGGTGATGCACGGAATATCTGGGTCACAAACGGCAAACATCCCAGATTGGGGATATGTTCTGATACGATCATAAGAAGCTAGTCACGGAGTAGAAGAGACAATCTCCTTACCTGTATATAGATTTGACGATAATGCCGACCATACGGCCAAACGAAGCCCCGATAGCCATAGATGGCACAAAGATCCCTGCGGGAACCTTGGAGCCATACGATATAACGACCAACCCCATCCGTATAACAGTAGCTAAAAGTAACGAGTTAACCATGTGCCATTGTGCGGAGAGCCTTGGCCACGAATTCAATTTAATCCAATTGTAAAGCTTGGGGAGCGCACTCACTGGCACAGATTATCGTAATCACCTCCGCCTTCGCATTCACGGAACAAGATGGACATCATCTCAGTCATGTCGATACGTAAGAACCGGTTTGGATAACCGACAATCGCAGTCAGAATGACGAGCACAACAGCCTCTGCCACAGCATGATTTGCCAGGTGCTTCCGGCGAAATGCGGCAACTTGCATATTAAATTTGACCATGAATGCGCCATAGAGTCCCTGTTGGATAGATATCAGGGTCTTACCGAAAGAAAATCAAGGTTATCACTAACGCCGAAAATTCCAAGGATTACAAAGAAAATGATCTCGAAGGAGTGCCAGCTACGACTATATGTCACTTGGAAAAGAACGAGCTTTCCAGTGCGGAAGGGATTCATAACCTATAGAGGATACATGAGGATGCATCATGAAGTGTGAGAATGTGCACGGACAGAAAGCGTGAATGTAGCGACCAACGCACAGACAAAACTCCGCCACATAGTCTTGATACTGAATATATGGCTCATTTCCTGTGAAGAACGTTCAATAAGAGTTTGCCGAGAATGCGGACAACGTCAAGAAATTACCTCTATCGAAAACAACACGCCTCCAATTGGTGAGCCGAATGCAACGGCGACACCAGCAGCGGATGCAGCCGTGATGATCTCTCTCATTTTACCTGACGCAGGTATGAACACGAATGATGAAGACAAAAGAGTTGTCACGAACTTGAACTACGGGAGAAACGTCGGGACCATCCGGCGACCAGGAACCCTATACAGCAAGCAACGTGCACAGACGGTCCCTCTTTTCCAACAGACAAACCAGAGGCAATGACCAAGGGCTGTCCCTGATTAGCACCCACACAAATCCACGAGTCAAGGAGCGTACTAGAGTGAGACTCTTGATAAAGAACGTTCCGAATCCAAGAAACCCTTTCATAATGAAGCCTGCAATGATGCATTTAATTTCCGAGATTCCAGAACCTGCGGCATATTGTGCCATAGTGCGAACCAGACGGGCCGCTATAAACGCAAAGATGGCCTGTAAAACATGTGAATCCTCGTATGGAAAGCAAATCTGATGGGGCGCACTGCAAATAAAACATATGTCACCCATCGTCCTAGGGTGACTGAACTCCAAGGGTGCCACGCCGGGCAAAATTCATCATCGCTGTCGACCTCCCAACAGCAAAATTGCTGATTCAACCACCATCCATCGGTACAATACCCATTTTTTATGTCAGAGAGCCATTCGGTCACAATGGAAATGAACGCGGCGTTGACACCAATGAATATGCCTAGCCGGCATTCTTAGTCAAGGTCCCTTGCAACAGCGAACGAGAGACGCACCAACCAAGGTTATCATGAACCAAGATTCGCCGGCAGTCACTAGTTTCCAACATTGCGCCCACACCCATGCGGGTGTAATTTCACCATTTGGGCCGCGGTAGGCCGTGCGTGACTTGTCGGCATCACGAATCCGCCTGTTCCTCTCTATTATCGAATCTTGGATCCAGTCTAAGATGAGTTTACATGAGCGGAACGAACGAAACGATGAGGTGCACACCGCGGACATACCGATAGTGGTAAAATCCTCGTAACGCCTAGGATCTGGTAAGACCCACAGAAAATGGAACGAAAACGAAACAGACCGTATTTGTTCTAGCTCTTCCTCGTATTCCTCGCCATCCTGGGGTCGGACATAACGTCCTCTTTCACGAGTCATCTGAGCCCGTTGCTGGATTTGTTGAAGGGCTGGTGACGCGCCGATTAGGACAACGGAAATGTATCACGTGACCTCTGCTCTTCGAACTCGAGTTCGTTTGACAACATCTTCCACGAACGTCGCAAGATCCTCTCGAGCAGGTCAGATGGGCCATTGCAATGCATCTGCACAGCAATCTCCATTGGAAGATACAACTCCGGACGAACATCTGCTGTCAGTTTGGGCCTGCGAACTTTGAGAGCAAGATTTCCTGTCTTTGGAAGCCAACTATCTGCACGACGGCGATCAAGACGGACACGCACCTTTGGGCTGGCACGTTACCTGTGCCATGCCCGGGATGCTGCAATATGAGTAAGTATTCTTGAAATGGAGCACGTATGCCGAACATCAGGATGAAGCTATGTAAGTTGGTACCTTTTACATTCCTCCATGATTCTTCTGTCCTGTTGTAATGGCTATGTGGCTCCAACGTCGTGCACCCATCATATATCGTGAATTTGTGACCGGTATATTGACTGACGTGCTTACCCATCCAGAACTCATGTGCGGACCTTTGTGAATCCCATCAAAAACAAGTGATGTGAGCGCAGCACATTATTTTACATGAACGGAGTCGACCTCTCTCCGAAATATCCATCAATCTCGGCCGGTGTTCTGAACCGTTTCCTGGGCGAACGTGCATGGTCTGACTCCCCGTCGGGCTCACCGGGTCAGAGGATATGTACTTCTGATGTGGACGACGACTCCGGATATTATCATTTACGTCTTTGTGATATGATCATGGAAAGTACACGTCTTCGATAATCTTCACAAACGGACACAATGTTTCACTTGTAGTTGCCTGGACTCCATCTCCACAGCGTACGTACTATGGAAGCTTCTCTATAACCGGGATATCGTGACTATTAACCCACCGACAGCGGGTTTCTTTAGCGTCCGATCATCGGATGCATTCAAAGCGGAATTTTATTTCCATGATCAGGGAGATTATGCCAGTGTCCTGTGTCACTTTATCTCATATTAAACAACACATTACAGCATCAACTGAGCCAGAAAAAGTCAAAAAAAAAAACCGCTCTCCGAGAACCCCGCTACTCCGAGTCTGTCATTCACTGTCAACGTTAATCTCGCCTCTAGGCTCATGTTTTCTCCGTGGCGGATCTCGGGGGAAGTTGCATGTCTATCCGACGCCCGCACACACCTTATCCCCTGCGCCCAGATAGGCCCATGCAACCGGTTGATGGAATGACGCCAACATACGAGATGAATGCTTTCCGTCGTACGTCGTCATCTCCAGGTAAAAAGAAGCCAAAGATCGGATCACAGCGGAGGGTTCGACAAGCACATGGACCGGACATACTAAACCGAAACGGATGGTAGGTTGACGTCTCTCAAGATCACCCTGGGTCTACTTTGGAAAGATGTGGATAGCCGCGCGATCACCCCCTTCTGGAAGGCTCTTCGGCTTCACCATATCAAGAATATACTGTACTTACTTGGACGTGCAGACGCGTCCACGGGTCATGGAGCGTACCGTAATGATCTTGATAAAGAAATCGCGCGACCCATTTCTAACGTATTCTTCTCTCCCGTCATGTCGGCCCTGTTCTGTGTCGTGGTTCATATATTTGCTGGGTATAAATCTTATTTATTGTCCCCTCGCCATGGAGGCCTGACCAGCTGTCTGATCCCACGGGGTCATATGTCGCGTCCACACATGGTGTTGCACGAACGACGACATGTGAGCTAGAACGCAATCCTCACGCGATCACAGTCTTGTCCCAAGTTGCCTCGAGGCATATGCCAGGGGTCATTGATGACAAATCGGGAAGATTACAAAGCTGCGGACTCCGAGGAGAGGTGCAAAATACTCGTCGTTCGCTCAGCACCATGTCGACCGCAGACGACCTCAACGTGCCCTTTTTCAAAAAGGGAAAAAAATCACGCCCAACGACCACCCGACGTCGATCAGCATCGCCTGTGCCGCCTGTCGCATCTACCAGCGTCTCCACGTTCTCTCGTACACGAACCGATGCTACGTCTGAAGTCGTTCTCCCCACTCGCAAAGCGGCTACGAACTTGTTAAGCGCGGGAACGAAACGGACGGCTGCACAACGCACGGAGAACGATGTAGAGGACGACGACTCCACTCGAGAAGGACCAGACGTCAAATGGACTGCCGCAGGCTCCCACATGAACGCTGCCCTCGACATTATCGCCGGCGACGAGATCGAAGAGGTCTTAACCAAGCGGCGTCGGAAAGAGCGCGAAGACCGCGGAGAAGTCGAAGAAGAGGAAGCTCCAGACGGGGTGTACAAGGGCCAAAAAGCCTACCGCAGTCATCTGAAAAAAGACAAGGAGATACCCAAGGCTATGCGGATCGGTCCTCAGAGAAGTACGAGCACGATTCGGACCGTCACCATCGTTGATTATCAGCCCGATGTGTGCAAGGATTACAAAGGTACGTTTTGTCTCCACTTATTCCAGCGATGCCGCGGATCTTGGGGCTGACATATCCATCGCATACGTTCAGAGACCGGCTACTGCGGGTTTGGAGATACATGCAAATTCTTGCATGATCGTGGTACCTGTGAGTATCATTCAGGGTGTGCTGCATTCTCTGGTATTGAGTCTGAACACGGCGTCCTCAGACCTTGCGGGATGGCAACTTGATAAATTAGCCGAGAACCCTAAAAGACACGTGGAGGACGTGTCCAGTTCAGACGACGACGAGGACATTCCCTTTGCTTGCCTCGTATGTCGAAAACCATATACAGATCCGGTGGTCACACGGTGTGGCCATTATTATTGCTCATCCTGTGCGATCAAGCG
Source organism: Xerocomus nothofagi (assembly GCA_038090035.1). Classification (NCBI taxonomy): domain Eukaryota; kingdom Fungi; phylum Basidiomycota; class Agaricomycetes; order Boletales; family Boletaceae; genus Xerocomus; species Xerocomus nothofagi. The sequence goes on along the minus strand of JBBPLY010000328.1, from coordinate 1,511 downwards.
CTATGCAAAGAACCCAAAGTGTTTGGCGTGTGGTGCTCCGACTGGAGGCATATTCAATAGAGCCGATAAAATCATCGCTAAACTGAACAAGACACAGTCGAACCAAAGCGAGGATAAAGAAACCGGCGACGATGATGGAACCATCGAGATTGAGGGCCTTGCTGACCCAGGGAACGAAAGTGCTCAAAGTGAGGGCGAGGAGGGTTCCGAAGACGAATAGTAATTCAATACGCTGTATGGTCTCGAACCATGTCACGCCCTGGGGTCTTGGCTATAATCTTATTCTTAATCCTTTCCTTCCCTCTACAGGACGGCTTGCCGAACAAGGCGGATCATGTAGCATGATTTTACGCATCGCATCGCCGGTCCGATTTCGACCCAATTGAGAGCGAGCGTGGTGACTTCGTCGCGTCGTGAACCCTGGAAAGGTTCTCAACAAAGAGACAAGAAAACATATAATCGACGTGAGTCGGTTTTTGGACCGCGGACTCCAAGCCGACTGTGTTCATGCCATGCTTAGACTGGCCCAAGCAGTCGCAACGAGATCATCCCTTTGCGTAAACCAAAGGGTATCGGTCACGTACCCTGTCACGGGAGAGGCCCCGAGGTACCATTCGCGGGCGCAGGTACCTCATTTTTGGAATCAGATGGAAAACGCCGGGGATCACCTTCCTAATGGTGTTATCAGCGAAACAAACGGCAGATCCACCAGACATAGCCTTTTTTCCCCCAAAGGTAGAAAAAAAAACGATCGCCCTTCTTTCGCTCTCCGAAGACGTTCTATCGGCACTGCCAGACTGAGGACGGATAGCAAACCTGTTCGTGTTGGCTTGTTGCGTCTGACTAAAGGGGGGTTGACACGTTTCAGGATCACGCGTCAGACACGGATTGGCGGTGTGGTGGTAGGGTACAGCAGCGTCGTTGCGGTGAGGATCCGTCCTGCAGGCCTCGAGGCGTGCATTCTCCCCTCCTCCCCCTCTCCCCTTATTTCCATCCCATACGCATTCACCACATGGCAGATGATGTGCTGGCGGTTGTTTGCAAAGCGTTGTTTGACATGTTTCATTGTTCCGTCGGATTGTCCTGCGGATGTGACGCGAAAGGTTGCCAAGCCACAATAATGTATTCATGACCAAGGGAACGAGTCGAGATCAGAACGATGTGACCGGGATGCTCGCTGATCAATACGCAGCCAGTAACATTGGTCGGATGTGAACCGAATGGGAGCACAGAGGAGAGAGTGATATGTGCCCGGGATATAGTGGGGGTGATGTCGAGGTGGGTTGAGAGGGCGAATAGTTGAATCCGCGGATGTGGGTCGTATCCCTCGAGCCGCTGATCAAGCTCATTTGGAATGTCTTGCCCGACTGGCGCTTTGCACCCCATGCCGATCTCGACGTCTCTCTCCCCTCTCTCTCTCCCCCCCCCCCCCCCCCCCCCCCCCCCCCCCCCCCCCTCCTCGCCCTCCCCCTCCCCCCCCAAATGACCCAACTCCTTTTTCCATAGCGTCG
>JBBPLY010000326.1:0-19791 GCA_038090035.1 Xerocomus nothofagi | reverse complement strand
ATCAGGAGCAATCTCCATCTTCTGTTGAAACTTGTTTTCAGTAGGGGTGAACCCTCCTGATGGTCCTGCTACTGGAGCTGGAGCTTGTTGTTGCAGCTGTACCTGCTGCTGCAACATGATTACTTGCCCTGACAACTGGTTGATGATGTCTGTGAGCTGGGTGATTCACTTGTGGAGGTCTTGGCTGTCCATTGGGGTTGGTGATGGTGGTGGGGATTCAGTGGGATACTCAGAGACATCCGTCTCTGAGGGTACTTCTTCTTGTGGTGACCACAGCTTGTTCCTGGGCCTTCTGAATTAGCTGACCTGCTTCTTCAGATCTAGCTCCTCGCTTGATAAGCTCATTTAGCCAATGAGAAAGTGTTTCTTGAAACAGGTCATATAGGTCCTGTTCGTGGACGTAATGGTAGATGCCTCAGATCTGATCTTCAGTTGAGGAGATCTCTTCTTGATTTTCTAACCTAGTGACTAAGTCATTTGGGTCTACTTCTGATTCTTCTTTTTTAATGTTCTTGAATGGAAGATGGAGAGGTAGGGTGATAGGTAGGTCTTCTACCTTCACATTGGAAGAGGAGGGGAACATCCATATATGTAAAAAGTAATACTGGGTGAGGACTTTTCAACTCCAACCACAGTATGAAGATCAAAGCAATAGCCTCTTCAACTCTTCTTTACGTAAAATGATAAGTTGGTGACACAAGCACCCATTCTGAAGAACAAAGAAAGATAAAGTTTGTTTGGGGTGGTGATTAGACCAATTAAGAGCTCTCGAGCTCACTCACTACTGTGCTACTAGCAGCTAACAGTCTATCCCAGTGTAACCCAGTGGCTAACAGCAAAGAGAGAAGAAAGAAAATAGGTAGAGTACATAGTCCCGTTAAGCCTCAGGTCCAGCTATATCCCTTTAACGCTAGGGGCCACATATGAAAGTGCTTGGAAGTGAGTAAAGATAATAGTCAAGTTCTAATGTTGGCGACCTATAGTGATAGGCGCAACCAAACACTTCAAACAGGACTTAAGTAGAGACAAGGAAGAGCTAGAGGGTATTCCAGCAAGAACTTGACTAGAGTTCTGCTGGTGTTGCATTCATACTACTTATACTATTCTAGGGTTTGTACATGTTTGTGTGCATAGAACATAATGGAACATTCAAGAAGCATAGCATGAGATAAAGAAGCATATGCCATGGGTACGGAATGGAAGTTCAGAAGAGAAGCCCATGGTAATTAAATACATGAGGCAAATAGCCTCACATAGCTGTGATCCCATCGGGCACAGAGATTAAACACAGCCGAGTGCACAGCAACTCAGCCACATGACATGAGGGGCACACAGCAGCCACTCTTCCATGATCACATGACACAGGTACATGATAAGGTCATGTGATCCATCAAGGAAAATGTTGAAGTCCAACCGTTGTTGTACCATAAGTGTAAAAGGCATCCATTAGCCTTTAATAAAATAAGGAAAATTATAGGAAAAATAATAGCATTCATAACAGAATCTGGTTCACATATGTACACAGAGCCAAAGAATTAATTATGCAATGCATCAGGGATGCTCAAGCAAGAATGAACCTGGAGAATTTCAATATGACAGAAGGACTTGCCCGGAAAAATGACCAAATCTGGGTCCCCAATAATGAAACATTGCAGCAGGACATCATTATGTTATATCACAACTCTACTATGGCAGGACATGGTGGAGTCGAAAAAACACAGGAGTTGATCTCCTGATATTACACTTGGGAAGGCATGCCGACTCAAGTGAAGGACTATACCTCCCGATGTGATAGATGCACTTGGATGAAGCCTACGAATAGGGCAATGGCCAGGCTTCTTACACCTAACCCCATTCCTGAAGGACCGTGGCAGGATATATCCGCAGACTTCATCATGGACTTACCCTTATCTTGCAGATATGATGCAATCCTAGTGGTTGTCGACCATTTTAGTAAGGAAGTAGTTTTTATTCCCATGGAAAAAACAATTACTTCATTGGGAACAGCTAAATTATACCGGGATCACATGTGGAAGGTACACAGACTCCCGAGATCTATTATTTCAGATTGAGGTCCCCAATTTGCTGCACAAATCATGATGGACTTGGGGAAGATGTTGCAGATTGATCTGTGCATGTCTACAGTGTTCCACCTGCAAACAGACAGACAAATGGAATGTGTGAACTGGGATCTCCAGTAGTATCTCTGGATATTTACAGCAGAGAAGCAACGAGAGTGGGCTGAATGGTTGGAGCTAGTGCAATTTATGTATAACAACCAGCAACATTCTGCAATGGGAAGTTGTTACGATTCATCGGACCCCTATTTCTTCTCTCTAACCATTCCATTACCCTTGCTGTTTGAGCCCCACTTGGGTCTTTCCTTTCTACCCTTCACCCTGATTCCCACTTACCTATCTAGCATGACTCATCCGCAGTTGTATTACCAAGCAACCCTCCGTTGCTCTCTTTATGCTATAGGTCGATCAGCTTGTTCTTCGCAGTTCCACTGCATTCTTTTGCTGACTCGATCCTTCCTTTACCTTCCCTCGCATTCCAAGGCTCTCATATATAAACCTTAGGATACCCTCGATGTACTCTAAGTTAGACCTATGCAATCTAACCCCTTACATCGAATCCTCCGATCCCTCAGTGAAGGGCCTTGTCCTCTAAGTCCTTGTCCTACTTCTGAGTGGACGCTTCTCTTGAAACCCTTAGTCGTCGTCTTGGACAGCCTCCTCGACATCTCCTTGTCTCGTCAGCTGTACAGCAATGATAAGTCCTTGATCCCTTGCGTTCATGCTCGCCCTCAACAAGGACAAGCATAACAGAAGTCACCCTTCACTCTCACATGCTCATATGAACCATGTATGGGAATTGAACCCTTAGAGGCAAAGGCACCCGCTGCAATGGACTTCTCACTATCTATAAAAGACATGCTGGATGCAGCTAGGAAGTCACTTGAAAAGGTGCAACTGCAAATGAAGGCTCAGGCCAATAAATGCCACAGAGTGGCCCCTATGTATGAGGTGGACCAGGAAGTCTGGCTTTCCACTGAACACCTTAAATTAAGGGAGACACAGATCTCTCATAAACTTAGTGAATGATGGATAGGACCCTATCATATCACGAAAGTCATGGACAATGCAGTTGAGCTGAAGCTTCTGCAAAGCATGCGAATCCACCCTGTCATTAATGTCAGCAGGATCAAGCCTTATAAGAAAGGGTTGCTGGGTCAAATGAGTGACAAACTGGGACCTGTGGCGATCTCTGATGAAGGTGATGAGGAATTCAAAGTCAATTACATGGTTGACTCACATTTGAAAGGTTGACACTTCAAATATTTAATTCATTGGCGAGGCTACCAGGACAAAGATCACACCTGGGAACCTTTAGGGAATTTACAGCATGTGGATGAAGCAATCGCCAATTTCCACTGGACTCATGCCAATGCACCTCAGAAGTTGAGGATGCTATAGGCAGACTTTGATGGGCTCTTTTGCCCTTACGATAACTATTGTGATGCTATACCTCTTTGGTCTTGTCTGGAATCCAAGCCTTGATGGGGGGGTAGTATTACGTTCACATATTTTTCTCCTATTTTTCCTTATTTTATTAAAGGCAATGGATGCCTTTTACACTACATGTCAAAGGACCTAGACATTTTCCTTGATGGATCATGCAGTTTGAGTCACATGCCTATGTCATGTGATCGTGGAATGAGTGGCTGCTGTGCACCCCTCACATCATGTGGCTGAGTTGCTGTGCACTCAGCTGTGTAACTTAATCCCTGTGTTCCTGATGGGATCTTGGCTATGCGAGGCTATCCACCTCATGTATTTAATCACTGTGGGCTTCTCTTCTAGACTTCCATTCTGTACCCATGGGTTATGCTTCTTTACTTCTCTTCCATTCTATGGCTATGCTTATCTATGACATCATATGATAAGGAACGTTCCACAATGTTCTATGGACTTCTATGCTGTACATATGTACAAACACATGTATCGTATAAATACTATGAATCAAGCCAGGAGGATGCCAGTCTAGTCCTCCCTGGAATTCCTTATATTCCTACTAGTCTCCTGTCTGTACCAAGTGGTGTGTGGCCTGTCTCTGTAAAGGGATATAGGTCACCAACACCATCTGCATATTGCCAATCAAAAAGGTGAGAGCAAAAGGCAGGGGGAATAGTGCCTTTGAGGGCTTGGAGAGCCTGGAGGACAAAAGGATCATCCTGGGAGCAAGAGAAGACATGCTCAGATAAGGTGGCATCAATTGTTATGGATGCTATTATTTTCCTATTATTTTGTACATTTTTCTTTATTTTATTAAAGGCTAATGGATACCTTTACACTACATAAAATGGACTTCAATGTTTTCCTTGATGGATCACATGACCTTATCATGTGCCTGTGTCATGTGACCGTGGTATGAGTGGCTGCTGTGCGCCCTTCACGTCATATGGCTGAGTTGCTGTGCACTCGGCTGTGTTTAATCTCCGTGCCCAATGGGATCATGGCTATGCAAGGCTATATGCCTCATGCATTTAATTACCATGGGCTTCTATTCTTCTCTTCCATTCCATACCCATGGCCATGCTTCTTATTTCACACATTATACTTCTCTCTCTCATGAGTCACTTCTTGAACATTCTATGACATTCCATTATGTTCCATGCACCAAACATGTACAAACAATGTAGTCAGTATATATAGTATGAATCCAACGCCAGCAGAACTCTAGTCAAGTTCTTGCTGGAATTCCCTCTGGCATTTCCTAGTCTCTACTAAAGTCTCGGTTCGAAGTGTTCAGTTGTGCCTAAGTCATAGGTTGCCAACATCAATGAGGCAAATGAAGAGAGAAAGGGGTAGGAGAGTAACTCCTTCATTGTCATCAGAGGAAGGTATAAGATCAGGATGATGAGAGAGAGCATCTGGACCAGTGAGGAGTTTGCCAGGGACATGGACCATGGTTAGGTCAAAGTCAGCAGGGTCAAGGAGCCATCTGACTTGGCGACAATTGAGAGTTTGGGTAGAATGGAAGAAGGTCAAGTTCTTGTGATCTGTGAAGACCTGGATGGGATGGGAAGAGCCATGCAGATAATGGCACCAAGCTTTGAGAGTGTGAATGATCGCAAGGAGTTCACGATCATAGATGTCATAGTTTTATTCTATAGGAGAGAACAATTGGGAGAGGTAGGAACAGGGATGCCAGTTCCCATTAGAATCAGGAGTCAGTTTGAAGGAGGATACCTCCAGAGGCATACTTGGAGGCATCAGTAGCAACAGCGAAGTGTGCTGAGAAGTTTGGGAGGTGGAGGACTGGTTTTGAGAGGAAGAGTCACTTAAGATGGTAAAAAGACAGTTGGCAGGAGTCCAACCATTTCCAGGGTGTAGTCTTCTTGGTGAGGTCAATGAGGGGATGAGTGATAGTAGAGTAATCAGGGATGAATTGTCTGTAGAAGTTGGCAAACCCTAGAAACAATCAGACATCTTGGAGCTTCATTGGGGTGGGCCAAGAGGTGATCCCATCAAGTTTAACTAGGTCCATGGCGAGTTTACCAGGTTTAACAATGAGGCCAAGGTATTCCACCTTGGAGGAAGCAAACTTGCACTTCTCAAGTTTGAGATGAAGATCCAACTTGGTCATTTGTTGAAGCACATGTTTGGTCCATTCTTCATGGGTTTTCTCATCAGAAGAGAAGATGAGGAGATTATCCATGTAGATTACAAGCCATCTTCCACAACTATATCTCAGAAGAAGCTGTTCATACACCTCTGGAATGTAGCAGGAGAGTTGGTGAGACCAAAGAACATGACTGTGCATTCTAAAAGCAGCCTTCCATTGATGGCTGTCTTTGATGCAAACATTGTTATAGCCTGAGCGACCATCGAACTTGGTGAATATTTTAGCTTCACTGAGCTTATCAATGAGATCTGATATAAGGGGAAGAGGGTAGGAGTTGTGAACAGTAAAATAGTGATAGTCTTGACACAGAGACCACCATCCTTCTTTTTGACAAAGAAGAAGGGGGAAGACTGGGGAGAGTTGGAAGGACAGATCTTTCCAGAAGCTAGGTTTTCATCTAAAAAGGCTTCTGTTGTGATGTGCTCATCAGGGGAGAGGGGGTAGAGTTTCCCTACTTTTGGAATGAAGGAATCATTGAGGTTGATTTCATGATCATAAGGTTGGGAGGGGGAAATGTGATCTGTACCTTCTTTAGAGAATACTGCAAATATTCTGAGGGAAGGGTCACCTTAGGTTTCACCCTTTCTGCAGCTTGGGTGAGTTCAGTAGATGTTGTGATCTTGGTGATGAGAGGACATCCCAGGGGAATGAAACAGGATCCACATCATAGTATATGATGCATGACATGGTTCTCATGCACTCAGTGGAGGTACTGTGACTCAGTTTCAACATGCAGATAGTCATAGAGTCAAGAGTCATAGATGGAGTCTACATTAATGTGGTGAGGGGGAGGGGAGGAAGGTTGCTGGAAGTGGGAGTCATGTTGTTTGGAATCATTAGCATAGAAAGAATAGAGTTTTTTGGATTGATCTGTTGATTCACTAATGGACAGGGTCTGAGTAAACCAATCAATCGAGGGGTTAACAACCTTTAGCCAAGGAAGACCTAGAATGATGTTCTGATTTTCACAATCCATGACATAGAAAGTCACTTTGTATGTGAGGTCTTTGATAAGGATGAATGGGGTGGTGGTGAAGCATACCCCTCCCTTAGTGGTAAGTTCCTGATTGAGATTGGTGATGTGAAGGGGGGAAGGAAGACAAGTGGTAGGAAGCTTATGTTTATGAACAAAGCCCTAGTTGATACAGGAAATATCTGCTCCACTATTGATTGGGGCAGGGGTGTTGATGGTTTTCAAAGTGTGAGAGGGTACCATGACTTGAATGGGGATTCACATAGAATGGGACATCATGGGTACTGTTACATTCACACAACCAGGTCTAATGGAAGAGTCTTGCATTGATCAAGGGCTCCCCCTTCTTAGAAGATACAGAGAAGGGAACAAGGCAAACAGTAAGATTGTTATCTTTGTCATCCTCTGTTACGAACGCTCTATTTTCCTATTTATTTTGTACATTTTTCCTTATTTTATTAAGGGCTAACAGACGCTCTACACTACATAAAATGGACTTCAACGTTTTCCTTGATGGATCACATGACCTTATCACGTGCCTATGTCATGTGACCGTGGTATGAGTGGCTGCTGTGTGCCCCTCACGTCATGTGGCTGAGTTGCTGTGCACTCAGCTGTGTTTAATCTCCATGCCCGATAGGATCATGGCTATGCGAGGCTGTACACCTCATGTATTTGATTACCGTGGGCTTCTTTACTTCTCTTCCATTCCATACCCACGGCTATGCTTCTTTATTCACACACATGCTTCTATTTCTCACCATCAGCTTCTTGAATGTTCCATGACGTTCCATTATGTTCTATGTCTACATACATGTACAAACAATGTAGTCAGTATATATAGTATGAATCCAACGCCAGTAGAACTTCAGTCAAGTTCTTGCTGGATTTCCCTCTGGCATTTCCTCGTCTCTACTAAAGTCTCGGTTCGAAGTGTTCAGTTGTGCCTAAGTCATAGGTCACCAACATTAGAACTTGACTATCATTCTTACTCGCTTTCGAGCACTTCATATGCGGCCCCTAGCATTAAAGGGATATAGCCGGACCCGAGGCTTAATGGGACCTACGATAGTTACTACCATCTTCCTTCTCCTTTTGCTGTTAGCCACCGAGTTACATCGGGATAGACCGTTAGCTGCTAGTAGTGCGGTAGTTGGTGTGCTCGAGAGCACTTAAAGGCTTAGTCACTGCCACAACAAAAACTTTCATATTCTTTGTCCTTTGGGATGGGTGCTCATGACACCAAATTATCATTTTATGTAAAGAGTAGTCGAAGAGGCTATTGCTTCAATACTTGTACTGTGGTTGGAGTTGAAAAAGTCCTCACCCAGTATCAATACTTTTACATATGGATGTTCCCCTCTTCCTCCAACGTTAAGGTCGAAGACCTCGACATCGTCATTCCCCTCTGTCTACCTTCTTTGAATGTAAAAAAGGAAGAATCAGAAGTCGACCCCAATGACATTGTCACAGGGCTCGAAAACCAAGGAATCCCCTCAAGAGAAGAACAAATCAGGGGCATTCAACACCACCTGAATGAAAGAGACCTATACAGTCCATTCCAGGAGACACTAGCCCGCTGGTTAGAAGAATTAATTGAGCGAAGGGCAAGATCTGAAGAAGCAGATTGAATAATACAAGCGGCACAGAGACAAGCTGTGGTTGATACAAGAAGACGATCCTTACGAGACAGAAGAAGTCTCCGAATCCCCTCCCGACTCCCCACCACTCTCACCACCAACACCAATGGACGGATCGGATCTACACGAGTGCATTGTGCAACTCTCCGACATAATCAACCAGCTCGCAGGGCAGGTTGCAGGACTGCAGCAACAGGTACAGCTGCAGGCACAAGCACCAGCTCCCGTACCAGGGCCATCAAGCAGGTTCACACCACCCGAAAATAAGTTTTCTCAGAAGGTAGAGATCGCCCTGGACCCAGGGTTTTATGATGGGGACTATAAATGCTACCCTACATGGCGAAGTAAAATGAAGATGTACTTAGAAATATATAGTATATAATGTCGATGGAACCAAGAATTCTGCAGGTAATATTATGCATACGGCAGAAATTATTGTGGAATACCAGGGTCACCGTGAGAAGACTACAGCAGAAGTAACTGACCTTGGGAAAAACTCTATCATATTGGGATATAGCTGGTTGAATAAGCACAATCCAGAAATAGACTGGCAGACTGGATCTGTCAAACTCTTGAGATGTCCTCGGAGTTGCTATTTATTACAGGAACGAAGTGTGCTACTCCACACGATGGAAGAAAAGGAGTTAAACAACATGCCGTACGTCTACCGGCAATTACGCTCTTTAGAACCACCAAAGAAAGTGGAGAAAACTGCCGAAGAACTGGTTCCTAGACAATATCATAAATTTATAGATCACTTCTGAAAGAAGAACTCGGAATGGATGCCTGAGAGAAAGGCTTGGGATCACGCAATCGACTTGCGACCGGACTTTAAACCCCGAAAAGGAAGGATGTTTCCCACATCGGAGGTAGAACGTAAGGAGATAGACGAATTTGTCGATGAACAATTACGAAAGGGATATATTTGTCCCTCTAAATCTCCTATGACGTCACCGGTATTCTTTGTCCCAAAGAAAACAGGCGATAAGCATATGGTACAGGATTACCGTTATCTAAATGAACAGACAATCAAGAACAATTACCCCCTTCCTCTCATTTCACAGCTTATCGATCAGCTCAAAGGATCGAAACTATTTACCAAAATGGACTTATGATGGGGATACAACAATGTCCGAATGAAGGAAGGCGATGAGTGGAAAGCCGCTTTCGTCTGTCACAGGGGAAGTTTCGAACCTCTCGTGATGTGTTTCGGATTATGTAACTCTCCCGCCACATTTCAAGTGATGATGAGCGACATACTCCACGATATGCAGGGTTGCGTCATCATTTACATGGATGATATTCTTATTTTTACAAAAACGGATAACCAGGAAGATCATGACAAGATCGTGATGGAAGTTCTCAAGCGGTTGGAAGAGAATGACCTCTTTGTTAAACCAGAGAAGTGTACATTTAGCATCAAAGAAATTGACATGCTTGGGATGATCGTCACCCCTGAAGGTGTTAAAATGGACCAAATGAAGGTCAATGCTATTTTAGAATGGCCAGCTCCCACAAACATAAAGGGAGTTAGAAGCTTCTTAGGTCTGGCGAACTTCTACCACCACTTTATTTATAACTACTCACAGGTGGCTAGAGCCCTGCATGACCTTACAAAGAAAGATCAGGCCTGGACTTGGTCAGATATGGAACAAAAAGTGTTTGATACGCTCAAAGAACATTTCACTACGGCGCCGATCCTTGCATATCTGGACGGCGAATGCGTATTTAGATTGGAATGCGACGCTTCGGACTATGCCACTGGAGCTGTATTATCTTTAGAAAAGGACGGAAAATGGCACCCCGTCACTTACGCTTCTCATTCTATGACTGCGGAGCAACGGAATTATCTGATAGCTGATAAAGAAATGTTGGCTATTATTAATGCTCTAGAGCAGTGGAGGCACTATTTAGAAGGCGCAAATCACCAATTTGACATTTGATCCGATCACGCCAATTTGCAATATTTTTTGAAGATCCAAGACCTCAATAGACAGCAGGCACATTGGGCGCAATATTTAGCCGGCTTCCATTATGCATTGATCAAGAAGCCGGGCACTAGTATGGGAAAAGCGGATGCCCTTAGCCGATGAGAAGATCATGCTCTCGGCATTGAAAATGATAATAAGGGTGTCATTTTCATTCCCCCTGAACGTGTTCAGTTCACATATGTACATGGAGCCGAAGAAAAAATATTAGAGCGCATTAGGGACGCTCAAGAAAGAGTGAACCTTGAGAAATTCCCGGAAATAGATGGTTTCTGGAGGTTCAAAGATAAGATATACATACCGGATGATGAAACACTCCAGCAGGATATTATAGAACTCTATCATGATTCGACGATGGCTGGTCATGGTGGAAATGAGAAAACATGGGATTTGATATCCCGATATTATCATTGGGAAGGGTTGCATACGCAGATAAGGGACTATACCGATCGATGTGATCGCTGCACACGCATGAAGCCCGGAAACAAACCACCTGCAGGGTTACTTAAACCTAATCCTATTCCAGAAAGACCCTGGCAGGATATTTCCGCGGACTTCATAACAGACCTCCCCTTATCTAATGGCTTTGACATGATCCTAGTGGTCATTGACCACTTCTCGAAAGAAGTGGTATTTATTCCCACAGTAAAGACAATAACCGCTTTGGGGGCGGCTAGACTTTATCGCGACCACGTGTGGAAAATACATGGACTTCCCACGACTACTATTACAGATCGAGGACCCCAATTCGCATCACAGGTGATGACAGATCTTGGGAAGATGTTGAAGATTGACCTTCGCATGTCGACAGCATTCCACCTCCAAATGGATGGGCAGACGGAACACGTTAACTGCGATCTTCAACAGTATTTACGACTATTTACGGCAGAATGGCAGACTGAATGGGCTGAATGGCTTGCGCTTGCGCAATTCAGTTACAATAATAGAACACATTCGGCTACCAAGAAGTCACCCTTCAAGTTGACTCGAAGCTATGCACCCCATATGGGGATAGAACCACGTGAAGCAAAGGCACCGGTTGCCACGGACTTTGCTAATGACCTTAAATTAACGCTGGACACAGCCAGGAATAGTCTAGAGAAGGCTCAGCTGCGGATGAAGGCTACTGTGGATCTTCACCAGTCCGAATCTCCTATCTATACAGTTGGTCAGGAAGTCTGGCTTTCCACTGAGCATCTCAAGCTACGTGAGACTCAGATATCACATAAATTAAGTGAACAATGGATAGGACCCTACCGTATCACCAAAGTCATGGACAATGCAGTTGAACTGTGCTTACCACGCTCGATGAGGATTCATCCCGTCGTTAATGTCAGTCATATCAAGCTGTACAAGAAAGGGCTTCCAGGTCAAAATGTTGATAAGCCGGGACCTGTGGCTGTGTCTGATGAAGGCAACGAGGAATTCGAAGTTGAATCTATTATTGATTCTCGTCTTAAGGGTCAATCCCTTGAATATTTAATCCACTGGCACGGCTATCCTGATGAGGATCATACTGGGGAACCGGCTTCACACGTTTCCAATGCGAAGGATGCTATTTTGGACTTTTATTTACTTCATCCGAAAGCTCTGCGGAAGTTGCAGATGCTGCAGGAGGACTTTAATGGGCTTTTCCGCCCATATGAAAATTTCACCACCGCTTGTGCTTTATGGTCACGCCTGGAAGTCGAACCTTAGCAGGGGGGTAGTGTTATGAACACTCTTACGAACGCTCTATTTTCCTATTTATTTTGTACATTTTTCCTTCTTTTATTCAGGGCTAACGGACGCCCTACACTACATAAAATGGACTTCAACGTTTTCCTTGATGGATCATGTGACCGTGGTATGAGTGGCTGCTGTGTGCCCCTCACATCATGTGGCTGAGTTGCTGTGCACTCGGCTGTGTTTAATCTCCGTGCCCGATAGGATCATGGCTATGTGTTGCAGACCTTGGATACGACGTGCGTAGGATAGGGATGCGACTATGCAATCAACCTAATAGAAGCTATAGGGCTTCGTAGAAAGAGACGAGACGGTAGCGAATCGTATTCAGCTAGAGTCGAGGGCTCACGTATGGATAACACCTATATCGACATCGATAGGTGGAAGGATCTTCGTTAAGAGTATCCGGGGTCTTGCAAAAGCCTAGGGCTGACACTTGACACGAGGAGTGACTTGGAAGTAACTGTGGATGAACCGTTGTTCAAGCGTTGTGTCAAATGATGACTAAGATCTACTTGGGGTAGACCTTAGAGTCGTCGTGTATTATATACTACTGGGTACAACACTGACTAAGGTACTGTACAGGACCAAAGGGCATAAGGTAAGTACAAGTATAGTACAAGGGTCAAGGGTACGAGGTCTAGATCCAGTCTAGGACCTATACATGCGTGTAGCGTATGTGATGACATCATAGATAGCAATCATAGACGGGTTAAGGGTATGATGTCATAGATAAGCGTACCTGGCCTAGACCTATGACATAGGACCTAGAGTGGTGACATCATAGATGATGTCAGATCACGTGACCAGAAAGAAGAGGAGAGATAAGATAAAGTAAGTCCGAGATACGATGAAGAAGAGAGGTGTGAGAATAAGCCAAGGAGAATGCTGTAGAGGTGAATAGGCGAATTCGTAACACTATGCGAGGCTGTACACCTCATGTATTTAATTACCATGGGCTTCTTTACTTCTCTTCCATTCCATACCCACGGCTATGCTTCTTTATTCACACCTATGCTTCTATTTCTCACCATCAGCTTCTTGAACGTTCCATGACATTCCATTATGTTCTATGTCTACATACATGTACAAACAATGTAGTTAGTATATATAGTATGAATCCAATGACAGCAGAACTTCAGTCAAGTTCTTGCTGGATTTCCCTCTGGCATTTCCTGTTGGCGACCTATGGCTTAGGCACAACCGAACACTTCAAACCGAGACTTTAGTAGAGACGAGGAAATGCCAGAGGGAAATCCAGCAAGAACTTGACTGAAGTTCTGCTGGCGTTGGATTCATACTATACATACTAACTACATTGTTTGTACATGTATGTAGACATAGAACATAATGGAACGTCATGGAACGTTCAAGAAGCTGTGGTGAGAAATAGAAGCATAGGTGTGAATAAAGAAGCATAGCCGTGGGTACAGAATGGAAGAGAAGTAAAGAAGCCCATGGTAATCAAATACATGAGGTGTACAGCCTCGCATAGCCATGATCCCATTGGGCACGGAGATTAAACACAGCTGAGTGCACAGCAACTCAGCCACATGATGTGAGGGGTGCTCAGCAGCCACTCATACCACTGTCACATGACACAGGCATGTGATAAGGTCACGTGATCCATCAAGGAAAACGTTGAAGTCCATTTTATGTAGTGTAGGGCATCCGTTAGCCCGTAATAAAATAAGGAAAAATGTACAAAATAAAGAGGAAAATAGAGTGTTCATAACATTTCCTCGTCTCTACTAAAGTCTCGGTTCGAAGTGTTCGGTTATGCCTAAGTCATAGGTTGCCAACATCCTCAATCTCCTGAAGTCTTGGAAGGGTTTCTTCAGCCTTGGTCATGTTCTGGACTTTGGCCTTAGGCTGGGTTTTCTGGCGGTACTGGGTGCATTCTTTGGGCATTTGGCCTTTGTAACGACAGCATAGACAACAACCTTGTTGAAGCATTGTTTGCATTCTTCAGGAGTAAGTTTAGGAAGATGAGAGATTATCTCAATGTCCATGACATCTGGGTCTTTCTCCTTGGATGAGGAAGTGTGAGGTTCATAGCAAGGATGAGAAGGACAAGAGGACTGCTTCTTCTGAGTTGAAGGGTTGAAGCAAGAAGTGGCAATTCAACCCTTTTCTTGCTGGCAGGAATATTGGGTGGCTCTAGAGTACCATTCTTCAATTTTTAGCTGGGACAGTTTCCATTTGGAAGATGCTGTTGGCGACCTATGGCTTTAGGCGCAACCAAACACTTCGAACTGAGACTTAGTAGAGACGAGGAAAAGCTAGAGGGTATTCCAGCAAGAACTTGACTAGAGTTCTGCTGGCGTCGCATTCATACTATATACATGATACATGTTGTTTGTATATATTGTGGACATAGAACATTGTGGAATGTTCAAGAAGTGTATCATGAGAGAGAGAAGCATAATGTGTGAATAAAGAAGCATAGCTGTGGGTATGGAATGGAAGTTCCAAAGAGAAGTCCATGGTGATTAAATACATGAGGTGGACAGCCTCACATAGCTGTGATCCCATTGGGCACAGAGATTAAACACAGCCGAGTGCACAGCAACTCAGCCACATGATGTGAGGGGCACACAGCAGCCACTCTTCCATGAACACATGACACAGGCACATGATAAGGTCACGTGATCCATCAAGGAAAACATTGAAGTCCTTCATATGTATGGTAAAGGCGTCCGTTAGCCTTTAATAAAATAAGGAAAATTATAGGAAAAATAGGGCTAAATAAAGCATTCGTAACAGATGCAGTGAGTGAGGGAGGGGGCAAGACCTTGGATAAAGAATTCTATAAGGATGGTGTGGTCTGTGATGCTGCTCAGTGCAGCATTCTTTCAGAAGTCTGCAATGAAGGAGGGTAGAGAAAGCAGTCTCTTTGGTATTAGAGTGGTGAAAGGCAGAGTTAAATGCAGCGAGGAAGTCTATTCATGAGGGGTATATTACATTTCTGTTGTCTTTGAATATGGTTTTGTGAAGGATGGTAGCCCAGGAGGTGGTGGTCCCTTCTTTTATATAAGAGAGGGCAAAGGAGATCTTCTTTTCAGTGTTGGTGTAGATTTCTTTGTTGGTCTCAAGGTATGCATGAACAGAATACATCCAATCTTCTGCTTCATCATAATCTCCAGTAAAGACATTGGGGGCACCAATCTTAATCTCAACAGGTTTGGAGGACATGGTACAGTGGCTCAAATAAGTGTCCCAATGTTGGGCCATTTTGGAAAGACTTGACATTTGCAAGAGAACCAAAATGTATTAGCTCTAACCCTTGCAGGGTGATCAATAGCCCCAATCCTCACCCCAACAAGGAGCCCTTAGTCATGTGATTTGGTTGCCATGGAACTGAGATATAACAATTTCAAAATGACATCTCATTGGGACACTTATTTGAGCATGATGTTATTAGTCATCTTTTGGTAAATAACATAATGTTCTGATGGATGCTGTGCTTCAACCCTGTCTCATTATGTAACTTACATAACCCTGGGCACTTTTAAGAGCAGAGATACCACCCAGCTAACCCTACTTCACCATGAAGCCCACTTCTATCTCTGCTAGAGCCCATATTCTCTTCCTCTCTAAATCTAACCTTTCTGCTAGAAAAATATCCTCCCAAACTGGTTTGAGGAAGTTCACTGTGGCCAGGATTATTAAAGAGGTTCATCCAGGGAAGGAAAACATCAAATTAGGCCCTCCTTTCAAGCTTTCTCCTATTGACAAAAGAAGAATTGTCTCTAGTTACATACCTCTGGCAAGGTTGAAAATGCTGTCCAGGCAACCCATCTCATCAATTGTACCATCTCCTCTCCTGTCTCTTCCCAAACCATTCACAATGTGCTGAGCTCTGCATCTCTAAAGGCTGTAGTGAAGAAGAAAAAGCCATGCTTGTCTGTGAAGCATAGGAAATATAGGCAGAACTTTGCTCTCAAGCACCAACACTGGACTGTGGAGGATTGGACTAGGGTAATTTGGTCAGATGAAACCAAGATCAACAGGATTGGGTCAGATGGAAGGAAGTATGTGTGGAAAGTGGCAGGGAAACCTTTGCAAGACAAGAAGGTACAGGGGACAGTAAAGTTTGAAGGAGGTTCCTTGATGGTTTGGGGATGCATGGGCTGGAATGGAGTGGGAATACTTGCAGAGGTGGAAGGAAGGATGAATGCTGAGCAGTATGTCCCCATTTTGGAGGATAATCTACTTCCTACTATGGAGAATTCTGGTATCCCTCAAGAGAACATTAACTTTCAACAAGAAAATAACCCCAAGTATACTGTTATGATCAACCAAGGGTTGATCAACTGTAGACCTCTTAGACGAGACTTCACCCTGGTATTCAGCTAGGGTGGGGTTCAGATGCTATGCTAGGTAGACTGACATGAGACTAAGGGTAGAGTGTCCACTCAAGTAGTAGGATGATGACTAGGATCACATGGAGGTGACAGCAAGGATGATGAGATTGGCAGGGGATACAAGGGTACTAGGCAAAGTAGGAAGGGTAGGAAGGGAATACCAGAGGTACAAGGGAATCCGAGGTAAGATCAAGATAGGGATCTAGGTAGGAACCTGGCAAGTATATATATGAGCCAGGGCGGAGGGTCTAGGGCATAGGGTGTATCTAAGAATACAAGGAAGCCTCAGACATGAGGCACAGGGATCAAAGAGAAGAGAAGCCTCTGACATGAGGCATGGGGATCAAGGAGAAGCATCAGCTTCTGTATGGTCATGTGACAAGGGTGAGTCTAAGGACAAAGTCAAGGGACTAAGTCATACTAAGACTATCAAAGGGGAAGTCAATGTGAAGGTGAAGGGAAAAGATAGGGGTTAACAGTGAACCGTAACATATACCTCTAAAAGGGCCCAGGAGTGGCTGAAATCTCAAGGTATCAAGGTCCTTGATTGGCCAGCATAATCTCCAGACCTTAATCCTATTGAACATCTCTGGAAAATCCTCAAAAAGATGCTCAATATGTAGCAATTCAGGGGCCAAAGTGACACAACAGTATGTGATTGACTTTGCCAAGTCCCCTTGACCGTGATTGTCCACTGAAGTCTTGACAAATCAAACAAAATCCTAACTTAGGTATGAGAAGAGTTGCCTTAAGTCACTAGGGTGTGAACTGCTAATAACCAAGTGGTCAAAACTGAAAAGTATTCAGCTTTGAACACCTAGCTTTTATATTGTTACAATAGTGCACATGGACCAAGCTGTGCATGTACAGAATTACTACTTCTAGAGATAGTAGATGAGAATAGAAGTAGATGGCAATCAAAAGAAAGATTGATGTGGGATTGGAATAAGAATAGAAACCCCACAAAGCAGAAATGAAAACCATGAGGTATGACATCATAGGTTCTAGACCTAATCATGTGTTCATGTCTCATGATCATGTGCCAATGGTCATGTGACTTTGAAGGCATAAGTTTTTACTAAGTTCAAAGTGTAATGAGTGTAGTGAAAGTTAGATATAAGTGGTGTTCATAACACTTTTACTATGCTCATTGCACTTTGAACTTAGTAAAATCTATGCTTTCAAAGTTACGTGACTAGCAGCACATGATTGTGGGACATTGACATGTGATTAGGTCTAGAACCTATGATGTCATACCTCATGGTTTTCATTTCCACTTCATGGGATTTCTATTCTTATCCCAATCCCATGTCAAGCTTCCTTTTGATCACCATCTACTTCTATTCTCATCTACTATATCTAGAAGTAGTAATTCTGTACATGTGCAGCTTGGTCCATGCACACACTTGTAACAATATAAAAGCTAGGTGTTCAAAGCTGAATACTCTTCAGTTTTGACCACTTGATTATTAGTGGTTCACACCCTAGTGACTTAAGGCAACTCTTCTGTTACCTCAGTTAGGCTTTTGTTGGATTTGTCGAGACTCAAGTGGAATCCATGGTCAAGGGGACTTGGCAGTGTCAATCACATATTGTTGTGTTGCTCTAGCCCCTGAATTGCAACAGTTATGAAGCCAAAGAAGAAAATTTAGACAAAGAACATTTGCACCATACCTCTCTTGGTTCTATCTTGGAAGAACCTTATCACTCCCATCACACATCTCTCTTATCCCCCTCCCCACCTCCTATTATGGCAGACCTAGACACACTATCTCTCTCTACCACTCTCAAGCTCATTGATCCAGGAGTTTGGGATGGAAATTGCTCCACATTTCGGTTATGGATTGTCAAAATAAAAATGCTTGCCAGCATTCAAGAGTTAACCAGTGCACTTTGTGCAGGATTTATCCTCACTCACATGGAAGGAAAGGCAGCTGCTTTTGCACAGTTGTATTTGGAAGAAATCTATGCAATGAACCTGGTGGTCTGGCCTTCAGCCAATGAAATAGAGGCCCAAATCCAGGATCACTTCTACATTGATGTCTTGGCTCATGAGGTGTTGAAAAAATTAGAAAGCTTACAGCAAGGCTCTGATGCCATGGATACCTTCTTATAGAAATTCAAAATTCTGTATAAAGAATCAGAGATTAAGGACAAGCACACCATAGAGCTGCTCAAGTGGTCAGTAGATAACCGCATATACTACCATGCTATGCTCTATATGAAGATAATGACTTTGTTGCAGCACAAGGAAGGGTTCGGAGGTATCAGGAGAACCTTTGAACTTATGAATGTCAAAAGGGGGCAACCAGCTCCAAGGTTTACACCACCTCAATGTGCAATGCCCAACAATTCATTGGGCTATAGACCTCCCCAAGGACTGCCTCCTCAGTGGTATACAAATTTAGGAACATGGCTTGGGTGGGGTGTGCCTATTGTTATAAACACCAGTTATATCTAACTTTTACTACACTCCTTCACTGTTGAACTTAGTCAAATTTTATCTTTCAAAGTCACGTGACCAGTTGCACGTGACCGTGGGACATTGACATGTGATTAGGTCTAGAACCTATGATGTCATGCCTCATGGTTTTCATTTCCGCTTCGCATGAATTCTATTATTATCCTCTTCACACGAACACTTCTTATTTGATCCCTGTCTACTTCTATTCCCATCTACTAGTTCTAGAAGTAGTAATTCTGTACATGCACAGCTTGGTCTGTGCATGATCCCTTGTAATATAAAAGCTAGGTGGTCTTCACTGGATACTCTCCAGTTTTGACCACTTGGTTATTCGCTGTAAAAGGCTTGAGTGACTTAAGGCAACTCTCTGCATACCTGTCGATAAGGTATCTTGGTGCTTAGTGGTTGGATCCGAGTGCACAGTCATAGTCAAGGGGACTTGGCAGAGTTGATCACATACTTGTTGTGTCGCTCTGGCCCCTGAATTGCAACACTTGGTCGAAACTGTTATACACTCCGATCCATTGGTTGTTCGTTTTTTGAGACTTGGGGGCTATCGTTTCTGCACACGTGACGTGCGGTGGTCAGCGTTACAGACCAGATAAAAGCTATCCGCCACCCAGGGAATAGGGTAGCTCCGGACTTTTCCGAAGATTTACTTTTCGTTTCCCCTCGACACTTTTAGAGGAGCCCCTTGGTGTTACGTTCACATTTATTTATTACATTTTTCTATCATTTTTCCTTATTTTAACAAAAGGCAACGGATGCCTTTTACACTGCAGACGATGGACTTAGACGTTTTCCTTGAGGGATCATGTGATTAGAGTCACGTGCCTGTGTCACGTGATCGTGGAAAGAGTGGCTGCTGTGCGCCCCTCACGACGTGTGGCTGAGTTGCTGTGCACTCGGCTGTGTATTTAATCTCCGCGTTCCCGATGGGATC
>JBBPLY010000325.1:0-19821 GCA_038090035.1 Xerocomus nothofagi | reverse complement strand
TGTTCGGAAGACATGGGAAGTGGTTGGGAAATGGGATTAAGCGATGTTGTGAAAATTTTCGTCGACGGACGACAGGCAAGTTTGACGCGACTAAAGCGCGGGGCTCATAACCTGTTAAGCAGCTGGAATGTATCACAGCTGGAGTCCAGTGTCAGAAACTAAAGAAAGGGATGACACTGGAGCTCCAGCCATACACGAAGCGCTACAACAACAGTAAATAGTGCGCCACAATGTGGCACAGTATCTAACAAGTCCAAATTGCGCAAAGTGCGCAATCAATCATTCTAACAGCACTCAGGAGTATCAAGTGTGGGATTCTAACATGAGAGAACATCATTTTTGGGAATCTTTGGGGAATCCATTTTCAGAAACTCCTGTTGTCTCCACCTTGGTGCCACTGCAGCACTCAATGCAGTTTCAGGGTCAATCATTGCAATTGAGGCCTTTGCCTCAAACTCCTCAACCCTCAGGGAGTAATCCATTCTCGCACTGTGCCGCCCATATGGGGGAAGAAGTGGAAGCTTACTGGTGAGATAAAATTGCTGCTGAGATGCAGCAACAGACAGCCCAGTCTTTAAAAGGGAAGTAGTCACTAGTTTGGGGGAATCTAGTGGCTACATTGCCAAGGACATGGACACTGTTAGGACTAGTATGTCATGTACTACAGACCTGGACAATAGCTTGTCAGGAGTAGATTTCCATTCTTGTACTTCTTCTTGGTTTCATTGTAATATAATTGTTAATAATTCCAAAAGGGAGTCTCCTAATACAAGCTTGGCGCCAGAATCAAAAAATAGCATGCTTGATTCCCTTATGAGACAAATGAGTCAAAGACCTTTTTCTTTTCCCTCCCCCTCTTCTATTATGTCCACATTGCAATTGGCTGGTAAATTCTTGGTTCAGACACATGTGGCTTTTCACAATGAGATGAATTGGCATTTCCAAATGCTCAGTGTCTTAATTGATTCTGGTGCTATGAACACTTTTGTAGATATAGACTGGTGCAATTTACATTGCTTACCTCTTATTGATATTGGTCATTCTTTTAGTGTTCAACACACTGATGGCTCTGAAGGAGCAATAGGTGGTATTCAATACAAGATTAAATTGTTTATTACTATAAATAACCATTCTGAGGCTATCAAGGCCTATGTTTCAAAAGTTGGTACACACTTGATGATAATTGACTATGATTGGTTGAGATGCCATAATCCAGAAATTGACTGGGTTAGAAAAAGAATTCCCTTTTCATGCTGCACACCTTACTGTGGTGTTATTAATAAACTTACAAATATTTATTATCCCAATTTGGAACCAGTTCATTTTGGTGAATTGGTTTCTCACCATGCAATAGAGGCAGGAGTAGAGGACAAAGTCCCTCCAGCTTTTCATGACTTCCTCAATGTATTTTCGGAACAGGAAAGTACATGTATGCCCAAGTGAAAGCCCTGGGACCATGCTATTGACCTAAAAGAGAACTTTGAGCCCAAAAAGGGTAGAGTCATCCCACTGTCTGAAAATGACATGGATCCTGTATGAAAGTTCATTGATGAAGAGTTAAAAAAGGAATACATCTGACCCTCTAAAAGCTCTTAAACTGCGCCAGTAGTGTTTATTCCCAAGAAGATGGGCAACCATTGACTTGTAATGGACTACTGTTCTCTCAATGAGGGAACTATTGAAAACACTTATCCACTTTCACTTATTTCTTCTTTGGTTGATCAGCTTAAAGGAGCTGATATGTTCACCACTTTGGACTTATGTTGGGGTTGCAATAATATCTGAATCAAGGAAGGTGATGAATGGAAAGGAGCCTTTGTCATGCCTATTGCATCCTATGAACCCACAGTTATGTATTTCAGAATGACTAACTCCCCTCCTACATTCCAACAGATGATGAACAACCTCTTCAACAATATGTGGATTTGCATCATAATATACATATATTAATGACATAATGATATTTACCAAAGGAAAAACTAAAAAAGAACACAAGGATATTGTACACGAATCCTACAAAGGCTTTGCGAAAATGATCTTGACGTAAAACCAGAAAAATGTCACTTCTTGCAGGAGATAATACAATTTTTAGGGATGATCATGTCGAAAGAAGGAGTAGAAATGCAGGGAAAGAAGTTGGAAGGAATCACTGATTGGCCAGTACCAATGCAACTCAAACAAGTCAAGGTTTTCTTGGACTCTGTAACTACTACTGACGTTTCATAGAAAACTTTGCCACAATCACATGCCCACTTAATGATGTTATGAAAAAAGATACTGTCACATTCACACTTATTTCCTATATTTTTCCCTATTTTTCCTTATTTTATTAAAGGCAATGGTCGCCTTTTATACTACAGACGATGGACTTAGACGTTTTCCTTGATGGATCACGTGATTAGAATCACATGCCTGTGTCATGTGATCATGGAATGAGTGGCTGCTGTGCGCCCCTCACAACATGTGGCTGAGTTGCTGTGCACTCAGCTGTGTATTTAATCTCCACATTCCCGATGGGATCTTGGCTATGTGAGGCTATGTGCCTCATGTATTTAATCACCATGGACTTCTATTGTTGCTTCCATTCCACACCCATGGTACATGCTTCTTTTCTTCTCTTCCATTCTATGGCTATGCTTATCTATGACAACATATGATAAGGAACATTCCACAACGTTCTTGGACCTTCTATGTACCACAATAGGTACAAACATGTAAAATGTATATATACTATGAAATCAATGCCAGAAGGAC
Organism: Xerocomus nothofagi; assembly: GCA_038090035.1. Lineage (NCBI taxonomy): Eukaryota > Fungi > Basidiomycota > Agaricomycetes > Boletales > Boletaceae > Xerocomus > Xerocomus nothofagi. Next base: position 17,067 of record JBBPLY010000325.1, on the reverse strand, counting down.
TCTAGTTTAGTCCTTCCTGGATTTCCCTATAATGCTACTAGTCTCTTGTCTGTACCAAAGTGCTTGTGTGGGCCGTCTCTTTATTAGGGATATAGGTCGCCAACATTAGGACTAGACTACTCTTGTCACCCCACACATCACTTCATTCTAAACCGCTTCATACATGCCTCCTGTTACGATTCATCGGACCCCTATCTCTTTTTTCTAACCGTTCCACTACCCTTGCTGTTGGAGCCCCGCTCGGGTCTTTCCTTCTTACCCTTCGCCCTAATTCCCACTTACCTATATAGCGTGACTCATCCGCAGTTGTATTACCAAAGCAACCCTCTGTTGCTCTCTTTACACTATAGGTCAATCAGCTTCTTCTTCGCAGTTCCACTGCATTCTTTCGCTGACTCAACCCTTCCTTTACCTTCCTTTGCATTCCAAGGCTCTCATATATAAACCTTAGGATACCCTCGATGTACTCTAAGTTAGACCTACGCAATCTAACCCCTTACATCGAATCCTCTGATCCCTCTGTGAAGGGCCTCGTCTCCTAAGTCCTCGTCCTACTCCTGAGTGGACGCTCCTCTCGAAACCCTCAGTCGTCATCTTGGACAGCCTCCTCGACATCTCTTCGTCTTGTCAGCTGCACAGCGATGATAAGTCTCTGAACCTTTGCGTTCACATTCGCCCTTACCCAGGACGAGTGTAACACCTCCCAGTGTTAAGGGAATGTAGCCAGATCTGAGACTTAACAGGACCTATGTAAAAAACTTCCTTCATCCATACCTTTTAAGTAGCCACTGGTGTTACAGCCAGGATAGTCCATTAGCTGTTAATAGTGTGGAAGTTGGTGAACTTGCAAGTTCTTAAAGGCTTAGACACCGCCACAAAACCCCCCTTCTCTTTCTTTGATCTTCAAATCGGGTGCTCGTGTCACCACCTTCACCATTAAACACGCTTTATGTATTATGATAGTTGGGAAGGTTTTTGACCGGATATTGGCCTAGTTGGAGTGAGTAGGATCCTCACTAACTTTACATTTTATATACAATGGATGTTTCCCACATCCTCTTCCAAAGTCAAGGTCGAGGATTGCTACGTTCCCCTTCATCTAAACAACGGTTCAGTGAAGAAAGAAGAAGTCTCGGAAGAAGTTATTCCGAGCGCCCACTCCTCTGACGTTGACCCAAACGATTGGTACGACCAGAGAGAAAGAAGCTTGGAGGAAGAAGCCATCGCTGCTGACCTCCTATCGACCCCAAGGCGGTCCCCAAGTGACGAAGAAGGTATCCTTCAACAAATTTTAAATCAACAAGGGTGAGTTTTCACCAAAGAACCCATCCACCTCCTACTCCAGGGGTGGTTAGAAGAACTTATTGAATGACAGGCATGATCTGAAGAAGCAGGTCGCCTGATCAATCAAGCAATCGGACAAGCTGTGGGTGCTGAGAGACGAGCCTCATTATGAAACAGAGGCAACATCAGAAGACCCAGCAGACTCCCAACCATCCTCACCCCCACTGGTTGCCGAGATGTATGACAACACGGACCCCAGAGATGCACGAATCACCATGCTTGAAGTGATCATCCAAGGTTTTGAACAAAGGTTATGGATACAGGAAGAAGGACCTTCCACAGAAGCCCCTAGCAGGAAGGACATTAAATATACTGCTAAAATAGAAGTTACCCCTGACCCAGGGTTCTTTGATGGGTCTTACGAAAAATATGAGGCCTGGCGCCTCCACATGAAAACATATCTGGATATGAATGCCAATGCCTTCAAAGACCAGAGGGCTATGGGAGTGGCAATCCTGATGCAGATATGACCCACAAAAGGAGAAAGAGATGTCCATGGAGCCAGAGCATGGGCACTCCAAAAACACAAGTCAATGGATGAATCCGGTCGATGGGGAGATCTAGCCGAAATGATGGACGAGCTAGATGCAAGGTTCTGACCTGGGAATATTAAAGACTGGGCCATGCAAAAGCTGATGAACCTCAGCCAAAGGAAAGATGAGAGGGTAGAAGACTTCCTCGTCAAATAGTTAACACTTTACTCGGAAAGCGAGTGCCCTGACTCCATGGGCTGGAGAAACAAGTACATGCGGACATCATGCAGCCCATATTCCTAAATGGGCAAAGAAAAACTAGGACATTGGAGTATGTAAACTTCATGAAGGAATGGGGAAACCTGTTGGAGGCATATCACCTCAGAAGCAACCAGGGGCGTGTCTGGCAAACCAACACGTGTTGTTACAATTCATCTTTAGCCCCTATTCTTTTCTCTTCATCTACGCATTGACTTTCCCTTCACTAGTCTTAGTATGACTTAGTCCCTTGACTTTGTCCTTAGTCTTATCCTTGTCACGTGACCTTGCACATGACCAATCACATGACCCTATAGAAGCCGATGCTTCTCATTGATCCCCATGCCTCATGTCAGAGGCTTCTCTTCCATTGCACCTCATGTTCGCCTCATGTCAGAGTCTCTCTTCTCTTTGATCCCCACGCCTCATGTCTGAGGTTTTCTTTGTATTCTTAGACAAACCCTATGCCCTAGACCCTCTGCCCTGGCTCGTATATAGACTCGCCAGGTTCCTACCTATGTTCCCCATCTTGATCTTCTCTTCTACCTGGTCCTCTCACCCAGGGTAGTCCCCCTCTGATTAAGGTCCCACCACTATCCTTCGTGACGGTTATCATTGAGACCAATAGTCCTAGCCCTACTACTGAGTGGGCTCTCTTCTTGTACGCTACCTCGCATGGACCCATCCTCCCTCTGGTGGATTCCACAGCCAACTTTGGGTTGTCCCCTGCCACAGAGCCCCTCCCATGGAGATCCTAGCCTACTCGTCCAGGACAGCTGCATAGCATCCCAACCACCCTCACTCGCCCTCTCACCAGGTAGCCTTGTGGTGATGATTCTTGCTCCTTGACCCTTGTCTTGCCATTCCTGGCACCACCATCACTTGTCCTCCTTGTCCCCTTGATAGGCATTGGGACTACATATACCGTTGGTAAGATCATGCCTTTAGATAGGGCAATACCAGTATTCAATGTGGATGGAACCAAGAACACAGCAGGGAACATTATCCATACTGCCGATATTATCATTGAATATCAGAAACACAGAGAAAAGGTTATGGCAGAAGTAACCAATCTGGGAAAGAATTCGATCATTCTTGGATATACCTGGTGTTGGCGACCTATATCCCTAATAAAGAGACAGGCCACACAAGCACTTTGGTACAGACAAGAGACTAGTAGAATTATAGGGAAATCCAGGAAGGACTAGACTAGAGTCCTTCTGGCATTGATTTCATAGTATATATACATTTTACATGTTTGTACCTATTGTGGTGCATAGAATGTCCAAGAACATTGTGGAACATTCCTTATCATATGTTGTCATAGATAAGCATTGCCATAGAATGGAAGAGAAGAAAAGAAGCATAGCCGTGGGTATGGAATGGAAGCATCTAATAGAAGCCCACGGTGATTAAATACATGAGGTGCATAGCCTCACATAGCCAAGATCCCATCAGGAACACGGAGATTAAACACACAGCTGAGTGCACAGCAACTCAGCCACACGTCGTGAGGAGTGCATAGCAGCCACTCTTCCATGATCATGTGACACAGGCACATGACTCTAATCACGTGATCCATCAAGGAAAATGTCTAAGTCCATTATCTATAGTGTAAAAGGTGTCCATTGCCTTCAATAAAATAAGGAAAAATAGGGAAAAATATATGTAAATAGGTGTGAATGTAACACTACCCCCCCCAGCAAGGCTTGGATTCCAGACGAGACCAAAGAGGCAGCAGGTCGCAATAGTTAACGTAAGGGCGGAAAAGCCCATCAAAGTCCACCTGTAGCATCCTCAGCTTCCAAGGTGCATTGGCATGGGTATGGTGGAAGTCGGCTAGTGCTCCTGCAGCATAACATAAGTTAGAGGCAGGTTCCCAGATACAATCCTCATCCCAGTAGCCACGCCAGTGGATTAAATATTTGAAAGATTGACCACGTAATCAACCTTGAATTCCTCATTGCCTTCATCAGAGAGTGCCACAGGCCCTGGTTTATCGACACATTGTCCCGGCAGCCCTTTCTGGTAAGGCTTCACTCAACTGACGTTAATGACAGGGTGGATATGCATATTGCATGGGAGTTTCAACTCAACCGCATTGTCCATGACTTTCATGATATGATAGGGTCCTATCCATCATTCACTCAGTTTACAAGAGATCTGTGTCTCCCTTAATTTAAGGTTCATGGTGGAAAGCCATACTTCTTGGCCCACCTCATAGATAGGTGCCGTCCTGCAGCGTTTGTCTGCCTGAGCCTTCATTTGCAACTGCGCTTTTTTGCAGCGACTTCCTGGCTGCATCCAGCGTTTTCTTCATAGATATAGAGAAGTCCATAGCAGCGGGTGCCTTGGCCTCCAGGGGTTCAATTCCCATACGCGGATGATAAGATCATGTAAGTGCAAAAGGTGACTTCCCCATTGCTGAGTGTTGCCGGTTGTTATATATAAATTGCACTAGCGTCAACCATTCGGCCCATTCATGTTGCTTCTCTGCTGTAAATAACTGGAGATACTGCTGGAGATCCTGGTTAACTCATTCCGTTTGACTGTCTGTCTGTGGATGGAATGCTGTAGACATGTGCAGATCAATTTGCAACATCTTCCCCAGATCTTTCATTATTTGCACTGCAAACTGGGGGCCCCTATCAGATATAATAGACCGGGGAAGACCATGTGTCTTCCATACGTGATCCTGGTATAATTTAGCCATTCCCAATGAAGTGATGATCTTCTCTGTGGGAATAAATACTACTTCCTTACTCAAATGGTCAACAACCACTAGGATTTCATCATATCCACTAGATAAGGGTAAGTCCGTGATGAAGTCCACGGAGATATCCTGCCACAGTCCTTCAGGAATAGGATTAGGTTTAAGAAGCCCAGCTGGTGCCGTATTCGTAGGCTTCATTCAAGTGCATCTATCACTTCGAGAGGTATAGTTCTTTACTTGGGTTGGCATTCCTTCCCAAGTGTAATATCGGGTGATCAACTCCCATGTTTTCTCCACTCCACCATGTCCTACCATAGTAGAGTCATGATATAATTCAATAATATCCTGCTGAAATGATTCGTCATTGGGGACCCAGATTTTATCATTCTTCCGGGGGAGTCCTTCTATTGTATCGAAGTTCTCCAGGTTTCCTCTAGCTTGCACATCCCGGATGCATTGCATAATTACTTCTTCGGCTCTGTGTACATACATGAACCAGATTCTGTCCTTGGGAATGAAGGTGACACCCTTATTGTCATTCTCAACACCAGCTGTATGGTCTTCTCTTTGGCTAAGGGTGTCTGCCTTTCCCATCGACATCCCTGGTTTCTTTACCAAGAGATAGTCAAATCTAGATAAATACTGTGCCCATCTTGCCTGACGTCGATTCAGGTCCTGGGATTTCATGAAATACTGAAGGTTTGTTTGCATGATCGGTCCAGATTTCAAATTGGAACCAAGCACCTTCTAAATAATGCCTCCACTGCTCCAGAGCCACGATGATCGCCAACATTTCTTTATCAGCGATGGAGTAGTTTCATTGCTCTGGCATCATGGAGTGGGAATAATAAGCGACAGGATGCCAGATCCCATCTTTAATCAGAGATAGCACTGCTCTGGTTGCATAATCCGAAGCATCACACTCTAGTCGATATTGGCAATTGTTATCTGGATAGGCAAGTACTGGTGCCATCGTAAATACTGTTTTAAGTGTATCAAACACATATTGTTCCTTTTGTTCCCATGTCCAGGGAAAGTCCTTTTTTGTAAGGTCATGCAGTGGTCTAGCCATCTGCAAATAGTCCTTTATAAATCAGCAGTAGAAGTTTGCCAACCCTAGGAAACTCCAAACCCCTTTTACGTTGGTCGGGGCTGGCCAATCCAATAGTTCCTTTACTTTGGACGGATCCATTTTAACACCTTGGGGAGTAACCATCATCCCAAGCATGTCTATTTCAGTGGTGCTAAATGTGCATTTTTTGGGTTTGATGAAGAGGTTGTTGTCTTTTAACCTCCTTAGTACTTCTAGCACTATTTTATCGTGCTCCACCTGATTGTCTGTTTTTGTAAATATGAGGATGTTGTCCATATAGATGATGACACAGTCCTGCATGTCATGAAGGAGATTGTTCATCATAGCCTGGAATGTTGCAGGCGAATTGCATAGTCCAAAGAACATCACCAGGGGTTTGAAACTTCCCCTGTGACATACAAATGCTGCCTTCCATTCATCTCCTTTCTTCATCTGAATATTGTTATAATCCCATCTTAAGTCCATTTTTGTAAATAGCTTTGCTCCTTTGAGTCGATCAATGAGCTGTGAGGGTAACAGTAGGGGGTAATTGTTCTTGACTGTATACTTGTTTAAATATCGATAGTCCTGGACCATTCTTTGTCACCAGTCTTTTTCGGGACAAAGAATACTGGAGAGGTTTGGGGAGATTTAGAAGGTCTTATTTAACCCTTCCTTAATTGTTTGTCAATGAACTCATCAATCTCCTTTCATTCTATTTCGGAGACTGGGAACATCCTCCCTTTTCATGGTTTAAACTCCGGTTTAAGACCAATGCTGTGATCCCAAGATCGTGATTCGGGCATGTGCTCTGAGTCCTTCTTCAAGAAGTGATCTAGATAATGGTGATACTGTTTTGGGACCAGATCATAGACACTTTCCTTCTTTTCTACTGAAGGGTCCAGACTTCTTAACCATTTATAGAGATATGGCATCTCATTTATCTTGTGTTCTTCTTGACAGTGTACCAGCACTGACCTTTCCTGTAGAAGATAACAGGTCCTTGGACATCTTGTCATTTTGACAGTTCCAGTCTGCCAATTGATCTCAGGATTGTGTTTTTCTAACCACATATAACCTAATATGATGGAATTCTTTCCCAAATCGGTTACTTCTGCCATCACCTTTTCTTGGTGTTTTTGGTACTTGATAATTATTTCTGCAGTATGCATAATATTTCCAGCCACGTTCTTGGTTCCATCCACATTGAATACTGGTATTGCCCTATCTAAAGGCATGGTGATTATCCCTTGATCTTCAATCCATTGTTTGTCGATGAAGATGCCATTTGCCCCTGAGTCTAAGAGCACCTTGGTGTCCTTCATTTTGTGCTTGGTCCTAGTGGAAGCTAGTCGGATTTCCAAACATATTTCCTTTTTTGGACGTAATGTCCTAATTAGGATCCTTGCCAGGGTTTCATAATTATGTTTTTCTTCTTTTATAGCAGAATGAAGCCCACATTCCCATGTGGCAAGCTTCTTTTCAGAAGGCCCTGCTTCGGTATCTGAAATATTACTACTATCTACCAATGTCCTATCCTGGGGATGAAAGAATTCTTCATCTTCACTCCCATAATCGTTCTGTGAAAGAAAGCTAAATCTATTGGTCCATGCCACCTGAACACCTGGTTCATTCATGTGGCTTTGCCTTTTCCCTTATCGGCTTTACGCTTGGTTTCGATGATGTCTGCGAAGAATGCCTTCATCACATTGTAATCCATGCCTTTCAAGGATCAGACCCGAGCATTGTCCTTTCCTGATCCTTTGCCCTTTGTAGGTTTAGGGCTCTCCTCCTCACTGTCCGAATCCCTAGAGCAAGTCTTGCATACCTGCTTTCAGTCTTCATAATCTTTGCGATGTTGTCCCCCAAGGAAGGAGCACTTGGGACATCTAACTTTTGGCTTCTGGCAATCTTTGACCATGTGAGCACCTCTGCAGTTGAAACACTTCATGGTGTGCACCACATTGATGTCCATTGCCTCGCCTCACCCTCCATATGTTCTTGCTCCTGAGGATCCGGAGCTTTCTTGGTTACACGCGTTGGTTTGCCAGACATGCCCCTGGTTGCTTCTGAGGTGATATGCCTCCAACAGGTTTCCCCATTCCTTGATGAAGTTTATGTACTCCAACGTCCTAGTTTTTCTTTGCCCATTTAGGAATATGGGCTGCATGATGTCTGCATGTACTTGTTTCTCCAGCCCATGGAGTCAGGGCACTCGCTTTCCGAGTAAAGTGTTAACCATCTGACGAGGAAGTCTTCTACCCTCTCATCTTTCCTTTGGCTGAGGTTCATCAGCTTTTGCATGGCCTGGTCTTTAATATTCCCAGGTCAGAACCTTGCATCTAGCTCATCCATCATTTCGGCTAGATCTCCCCATCGACCGGATTCATCCATGGACTTGTGTTTTTGGAGTGCCCACACTCCAGCTCCATGGACATCTCTTTCTCCCTTTGTGGGTCATATCCGCATTAGGATTACCACTCCCATCGCCCTCTGGTCTTTAAAGGCGGTAGCATTCATATCCAGATATGTTTTTATATGGAGGTGCCAGACTTCATATTTTTGTAAGACCCATCAAAGAACCTTGGGTCAGGGGTGACTTCTATTTTAGCAGTGTACTTAATGTCCCCTCTGCCTGGGACTTCTGTAGAGGGTCCTTCCTCTTGTATCCGAATCCTTGGACAATTGCTTCAAGCATGGCGATTCGTGCATCTCTGGGGTCCGTGTTGTCATACATCTCAGCGACCGGCAGGGGTGAGGATGATCGGGAGTCTACTGGGTCATCTGAGGTTTCTTCAGTCTTGTAGTGAGGCTCGTCTCTCAGGGACCACAGCTTGTCCGATTGCTTGTTCTATCAGGCAACCTGCTTCTTCAGATCGTGCCCGATGTTCAATAAGTTCTTCTAACCACCCCTGAAGTAGAAGGTGAATAGGTTCTTTGGCAAAAACTTGCCCTTGTTGGTTTAAAATTTGACAGAGGATTCCTTCCTCATCACTTGGGGACCGTCTTGGGGTCGATTGATTACATAGGAGGTCAGCAGCGATGGCTTCTTCCTCCAAGCTTCTTTCTCTTTGATTGTACCAGTTGTTTGGGTTGACATCAGAGGAGTGGGTGCTCAGGATTACTTCTTCCAACACTTCTTCTTTCTTCACTGAACCATTGTTCAAGTGAAGGGGAATGTAGCAATCCTCAACCTTGACTTTGGAGGAGGTTGCAGGAAACATCCGTTGTATGTAAAAAATGTAAGGTAAAACCTAGTGAGGATCCTACTCACTCCAACTAGGCCAATATCGGGTCAAAAACCTTTCCAACTATCATAGTACATAAAGCTTGTTTAACGGTGAAGGTGGTGACACGAGCACCCGATCTGAAGATCAAAGAAGAGGAAGAAAGGTGTAGGTAGTGTTATGGATGCGCCCTTTTCACCTCTACGGTATTCTCTTCTTCGGTGCATACCTTCACCCTTGTCATTTACAAGGTTTCCTGATCATGATACGGACACGTTCCCTCTTCTTTCTTCTATCTTTCCTGGTCACGTGATCTGACATCATCATGACATCATCACTCTAGACTCTACATCATTGCCTAGACCAGGTATGCTATCTATGACATCATACCCTCTACCCCGCTATTATTGTTATCTATGATGTCATCCCTCATGCCTTACGCATGTACGCTTCTAGACCAGTTCTAGATCATTGTACCCTGTACCCTATTACTATACTTATCCGACCCTACGCCCTATGGTACTATACAGTAGCTTAGTCAGCATAGAACCACATTGTATATAATACACGATGACATAAGGTCTACTCCCAAGTAGATCTTATTCGTCATTTGACACTCTTATGCATACACGCGTATTCCCTCCTCTCTAAGTCACTCTTGTGTCAAGTGTCGGCTCTAAGCCTTTGCAAGACCAGGATACTCTCAAGGAAGATCCTTCATGCCTAACGACGACGTTATAGGCGTTTCCTCTGGTGAGCCCCTGACTATGGTTGACACTACGTTCACCGCCGTCCTCCCTTGTCCACGAACCCCTAGGTTCTATAGGTGTATTGCCCCATTGCATACCCTATCTACGTTGCTACGTATCTGAGGTCTGCAACAGGTAGGTCCTGTTAAGCCTCGGGTCCAGCTATATTCCCTTAACACTGGGAGGAGTGTATGAAGTGGTTTATGAGAAGTGCGGTGTGGGGTGACAAAGAGTAGTCTAGTCCTAATATTGGCAACCTATATCCCTAATAAAGAGACAGGCCACACAAGCACTTCAGTACAGACAAGAGACTAGTAGGATTATAGGGAAATCCAGGAAGGACTAGACTAGAGTCCTTCTGGCATTGATTTCATAGTATATATACGTTTTACATGTTTGTATCTATTGTGGTGCATAGAATGTCCAAGAACGTTGTGGAACATTCCTTATCATATGTTGTCATAGATAAGCATAGCCATAGAATGGAAGAGAAGAAAAGAAGCATAGCCGTGGGTACGGAATGGAAGCATTTAATAGAAGCCCATGGTGATTAAATACATGAGGTGCATAGCCTCACATAGCCAAGATCCCATCAGGAACACAGAGATTAAATACACAGCCGAGTGCACAGCAACTCAGCCACACGTTGTGAGGAGTGCACTGCAGCTACTCTTCCATGATCATGTGACACAGGCATGTGACTCTAATCACGTGATCCATCAAGGAAAATGTCTAAGTCCATTATCTGTAGTGTAAAAGGCATCCATTGCCTTCAATAAAATAAGGAAAAATAGGGAAATATATATGTAAATAGGCGTGAATGTAACACCTGGTTGGAAAAACATAATCCCGAGATTGACTGGCAGACTGGAACTGTCAAAATGATGAGATGCCCAAGGACCTGTTATCTTCTACAGGAAAGATCAGCGCTGGTACGCTGTCAAGAAGAACACAAGATAAATGAGATGCCATATCTCTATAAATGGTTAAGAAGTCTGGATCCTTCAGTGGAGAAAAAGGAAAGTGCTCATGATCTGGTCCCAAAACAGTACCATCAATACTTAGATCGCTTCTTGAAGAAGGACTCGGTGCATATGCCCGAATCACAATCTTGGGATCACAGCATTGATCTTAAACCGGAGTTTAAACCACGAAAAGGGAGGATGTTCCCAGTCTCCGAAGTAGAATGAAAGGAGATTGATGAGTTCATTGACAAACAATTAAGGAAGGGTTACATAAGACCTTCTAAATCCCCTCAAACCTCTCAAGTATTCTTTGTCCCAAAAAAGACTGGTGACAAACGAATGGTCCAGGACTATCGATATTTAAACGAGTACACAGTCAAAAACAATTACCCATTGCCATTAATCTCTCAGCTCATTGATCAACTCAAGGGAGTGAAACTATTTACCAAGATGAACCTCAGATGGGGTTATAATAATATTTGGATGAAGAAAGGAGATGAATGGAAAGCAGCATTTGTATGTCACAGGGGAAGTTTCAAACCCCTGGTGATGTTCTTTGGACTATGCAATTCGCCTGCAACATTCCAGGCTATCATGAATGATCTCCTTCATGACATGCAGGACTGTGTCATCGTCTACATGGATGACATCCTCATATTTACAAAAACAGACAATCAGGCGGAACATGATAAGATAGTACTAGAGGTACTAAGGAGGTTAAAAGAAAATCACCTCTTCGTCAAACCAGAAAAGGGCATGTTTAGCACAACCGAAATAGACATGCTTGGGATGATGGTTACCCCCCAAGGTGTTAAAATGGATCCATCTAAAGTAAAAGGACTATTAGATTGGCCAGCCCCAACAAATGTAAAAGGGGTTCGGAGCTTTTTGGAACTGGCAAACTTCTACTGCCAATTTATAAAGGACTATTCGCAAATGGCTAGACCACTGCATGATCTTATGAAAAAGGACTTTCCCTGGACATGGGAAGCAAAAGAACAATATGCGTTTGACACACTAAAACAGTATTTACAATGGCACCAATACTCATTCAGATAACGATTGCACATATCGACTGGAATGTGACACTTTGGATTATGCAACCGGAGCAGTGCTGTCTTTAATTAAAAATGGGATCTGGCATCCTGTTGCATTCAATTCCCACTCCATGACGCCGGAGCAATGTAACTACTCCATCACTGATAAAGAAATGTTGGCGATCATCATGGCTCTGGAGCAGTGGAGACATTATTTAGAAGGTGCTCATTTCCAATTTGAGATCTGGACTGATCATGTGAACCTTCAATATTTTATGAAGTCCCAGGACCTGAATAGACATCAGGCAAGATGGGCACAGTATTTATCTATATTCGACTATCTTTTGGTAAAGAAACCAGGGACGTTGATGGGAAAAGCGGACGCTCTTAGCCGACAAGAAGATCACACGGCTGGTATCAAGAATGATAATAAGGGTGTTACATTTATACCCAAGGACAGAATTTGGTTCACGTATGTCCACAGAGCCGAAGAAGTAATTATGCAATGCATCCAAGATGCACAAGCTAGAGGAACCCTGGAGAACTTTGATATGATAGAAGGACTCGCCCAGAAAAATGATAAAATCTGGGTCCCCGATGATGAAACATTGTGGCAGGATATTATTGAATTATACCATGACTCTACTATGGCAGGACATGGTGGAGTGGAGAAAACACAGGAGTTGATCTCCCGATATTATACTTGGGAAGGAATGTTGACCCAAGTCAAGGACTATACCTCCCGATGTGATAGATGCACTCAGATGAAGCCTACAAATACGGCACCAGCCAGGATTCTAAAACCTAACCCTATTCCTGAAGGACCATGGCAGGACATTTCTGCATACCTCATCATGGACTTACCCTTATCAGACGGACATGATGCAATCCTAGTGGTTGTTGATCGTTTTAGTAAGGAAGTAGTATTTATTCCCATGGAGAAGATGATCACTTCATTGGGAACGGCTAAATTATACCAGGATCATGTATGGAAGGTACATGGCCTTCCCCAGTCTATTATATCCGATAGAGGCCCCCAGTTTGCAGTGCAAATCATGAAGGATTTGGGGAAGATGTTGCAGATTGATCTGTGCATGTCTACAGTGTTTCATCCACAAACAGATGGACAAATGGAATGAGTAAACTGGGATCTCCAGCAGTATCTCTGGTTATTTACAGCAGAGAAGCAGAACAAGTGGGCTGACTGGTTGGCGCTGGCGCAATTTACATACAACAACCGACAACACTCAGCAACGGGGAAGTCACCCTTTGCACTTATGCAATCATACAATCTGCATATGGGAATTGAACCCCTGGAGGCAAAGGCACCTGCTGCTATGGACTTCTCTATATCTATGAAGGAAATGCTGGATGCAGCCAAGAAGTCACTTGAAAAGGCACAGCTGCAAATAAAGGCTCAGGCTGATAAACGCTGCAAGATGGCACCTATCTATGAGGTGGGCCAAGAAGTATGGCTTTCCACCATGAACCTTACATTAAGGGAGACATGGATCTCTCGTAAACTGAGTGAATGATGGATAGGATCCTATCATATCACAAAAGTCATGGACAATGCAGTTGAGTTGAAACTGTTGTAACTCAAGGGCATGCACAACACCACAATAGGTGATTGATATGTCCAAGTCCCTCTGGCTATGATTGTTCACTCGGATCCAACCACTAAGCACAAGAAAGCCTTAATGGCAGGTATGCGGAGAGTTGCCTTAAGTTACTCAAGCCTTTTACAGTGAATAACCAAGTGGTCAAAACTGGAGTTCATCCAGCGACAACCACTTAGCTTTTATATTACAGGGAACAGTGCACAGACCAAGCTATGCAGGTACAGGAATTACTACTTCTAGAACTAGTAGATGTGAAATAGAAGTAGATGGGGATCAAATAAGAAGCGTTCATGTGAGGAGGAGAATAAGAATAGAATTCACATGAAGTGGAAATGAAAACCATGAGGTATGACATCATAGGTTCTAGACCTAATCACATGTCAATGTCTCACGATCACATGCAACTGGTCACATGACTTTGAAAGATAAAATATGACGAAGTCCAAAGTTGAAGGAGTGTAATAAAAGTTAGGTATAACTAGTGTTTATAACACTACCCCCCCTATATGACTCATATTCCAGATGAGTCACCGAAAAATGTGTTTCAATGTCCGGGCCTTGTTCTGTAAATAGAGAATTGAAAATGTCCATGGAAAGTCCACGAAGCTTGCACGGTGCTGAAGAATTAGAAGTGTGGAAGTCATTAATCGCATCTTGGGCCTGGGATAAATTATCTAAGGGTTCCCATGTGCGATCTGTTTCATCCCACCCTTTCCAGTGTACCAAGTATTCTAACTTCCAAGCTTTCATCTGTGAACCGCAGATAAAGTCGACTTCATACTCCTTGTGTCCTTCATCCGAGACGGTAATGGCATCTGGTCGTCGAGAAGGTTGACCAGGTAAAACCTCACGATAAGGTTTGACACGAGAAATATTAACCGAAGGATGAATGTGTATCAACTTCGGAAGTTTAAGTTTGGCAGCATTTGGCATAATCCAAAGGATCTCATAAGGGCCAATCCAGCACTGTGTGAGTTTCTTGGCAGTATAGGGCAGTTTAAGGTTTTTGGTAGACAACCACACTTTATCCCCAACAGCATATTCTGGTGCATCTGACCTCCTATCGTCAGCTTGCACTTTCATTTTTTCTCTAGTTTTTTCTAAAGTGTCCTGCACTTCTTTATGGGAACGTCCTGCTTCCTTCATGAACTCGCCAGCGAGAGAGGAAGAAGCTGCTTCGAATCCGAGTCGAGGGAAGTAGTTGCGGGTAACGGCGAAAGGAATGGCGCCATGAGCAGTAGTGATGGAATTATTATGATGGAACTCAGCTATCTTCAGCTGTTCTGCCCAATCTTCCTGCTTCTTTGAGACATAAGCCCGCAAATAGCTTTCTAGATCCTGATTAACTCGTTCTGTTTGTCCATCTGTTTGGGGATGATAAGCAGTGGACAGTTTTTGAGGAATTCCCAGGAGCTTACAAAGCTCCGAAGTGAAGTCCGACACGAATTGAGGACCATGGTCCAAAACTATAGTAGAGGGAAGTCTGTGTACACACCAAACGTAATCACGAAATAATTTAGCTAAGTCCTTTGAAGAAGTAGTTTTGAAACAAGGAACAAATACTACTTCTTTAGAAAATTGATCAATAATTACACAAATAGAATCAAAAGAATTAGAAATGGGAAGTGTTACACTCGTCCTGGATAAGGGTGAATGCGAACACAAATGTTCTGAGACTTATTGTCACTGTGCAGCGGACGAGACGAAGAGACGTTGAGGAGACTGCCCAAGACGATGACTGAGGGTTTCAAGAGGAGCGTCCACTCAGAAGTAGGACAAAGACTCAGGAGACAAGGCCCTTCACAGAGGGATCAGAGGATTCGATGTAAGGGGTTAGATTGCATAGGTCTAACTTAGAGTACATCGAGGGTATCCTAAGGTTTATATATGAGAGCCTTGGAATGTGAAGGAAGGTAAAGGAAGGGTTGAGTCAGCGAAAGAATGCAGTGGAACTATGAAGAACAAGCTGATTGACCAATAGCGTAAAGAGAGCAACGGAGGGTTGCTTTGGTAATACAACTGTGGATGAGTCACGCTAGATAGGTAAGTGGGAATCAGGGCGAAGGGTAAGAAGGAAAGACCCGAGCGGGGTTTAAACAGCAAGGGTAATGGAATGGTTAGAGAAAAGAAATAGGGGTCTGATGAATCGTAACAGGAAGTCCCGTGATGAAATCTATAGATATATCTTCCCAAGGCTTTGTAGCGGCGGGAAGGGGGATAAGTTTTCCTGCAGATGCCTTTTGCTTACCCTTCGTGAGGGCGCATGTCTAACAGTGGGCTACGTAGTTATTAACTTCACGGGTAACTCCTGGCCATGTGAAGTGTCATGTAAGTAAGTGGGCCATTCTAGACTGACCTGAATGACCAGCGATTGGCGAATCGTGGCAAATATTAAGAAGTTCTATATGTAAAGAAGGTGGAACATAAACCTTCTTGACTGAATTAATAAAAACTTTGTTGTCCGTATTGTAAAGAAAGTTTTCGATTTTTTCATTTTTTATTTTTTCTGATTCTTTTTGTAAAGTTTCGTAAAAAGGAGATGAAAGTGAAAGGGAATTAATAAACATGGTTTCCGGCAAAACCGTAATGTTTGTGTTATGGTCCGGAGTAGCATCACCATGATCTGGACAACGAGAAAGGGCATCGGCTCTGCCATTAGAAGAACCTGGTTTATAAATAAGTAAACAATTAAACTCTTGAAGAAGTTTGTGCCATCGGGCCTGACATCCTGAGAGGGTTTGTGGCTGCTTCCAGTACTGGAGGTTCTTATGATCCATCCAGACTTCAAAGCTCTCGTGCCCAATAAGGTGGTGACGCCATTCCTGCAATGCCCTAATAATAGCAAGAAGTTCTTTATCGTAAATGGGGTAATTCCGCTCTGCGGAGTCTAATGAATGTGAAATAAAGGCACAAGGCCTCCAAAGTCCGTCGTTGCATTTGACAGATAACACTGCCCCAGTGGCGATGTCACTGGCATTGGTTTCTACCCACATCTCCTTGTCCCTATCTGGATAGGCGAGAAGTGGTACCATTGTAAAAGATCGTTTGAGGTCCTCAAAAGCTTTCTTCTGAGAGGGACCCCAAGTGAAAGGCGTGTCCTTTTTCATAAGATTGTTAAGGGGGTGTGCAATGGTGGCGAAATTTTCTATGAAGTGGCGGTAGTAGTTGCAAAGTCCGAGGAATCCCTGGACCTGTTTGAGCTGAGTGGGAACTGGCCAATTGGTGATCCCGTCCAACTTCTTTCCCTGCATTTCAACACCTTCTTTCGACATGACCATCCCTAAAAATTCTACTTTCTCCTGCGAGAAATGACATTTTTCGGGTTTTACATAAAGATCATTTTCACATAGCCTTTGCAGGACTATGCAAACAATATCCTCATGCTCTTCCCTAGTTTTTCTTTTTGTAAATATCATGATGTCATCTATATAAATTATCACGCATATCCACATATCGTTAAAGAGATTGTTCATGTTGTAATTCAGGGGCCGGAATGACACAACAATATGTGATCGATTCCGCCAAGTCCCCTTGACTACGACTGAAGCACTCGGATCCAACCAACAACCACCAAGAGCCTTATCGACAGGTATGCGGAGAGTTGCCT
>JBBPLY010000324.1:0-19826 GCA_038090035.1 Xerocomus nothofagi | reverse complement strand
TCGGCTGTGTTTAATCTCCGTGCCCGATGGGATCACGGCTATGCGAGGCTGTACGCCTCATGTATTTAATCACCGTGGGCTTCTCTTCTGGACTTCCATTCCGTACCCACGGCTATGCTTCTTTATTCCCACTCCATGCTTCTCATTCTCACGATACGCTTCTTGAACGTTCTACGACGTTCCATTATGTTCTATGTCTGTACACATGTCCAAACAGTAGTTTAGTATATATAGTATGAATATAACGCCAGCAGAACTTTAGTCAAGTTCTTGCTGGAATACCCTCTGGCATTCGCTCGTCTCTACTCTGGTCCTGGTTTAGTGTTTGGTTGCGCCTATTGTCTTAGGTCGCCAACAAGAAGTTCATAGAATGTTTGTGGAATGTTCCTTATCATATGATGTCATAGAAGAAGCATAGCCATGGGTATGGAATGGAAGAGAAGTAGAGAAGCCCACGGTGATTAAATATATGAGGTGAACAGCCTCGCATAGCCGAGATCTGTTATGGATGCTATTATTTTTCCATAATTTTCCTGAATTATTAAAGGCTAACAGACGCCTTTACACTACATACAAATGGACTTCAATGTTTTCCTTGATGGATCACGTGACCTTATCATGTGCCTGTGTCATGTGACTGTGGTATGAGTGGCTGCTGTGTGCCCCTCATGTCATGTGGCTGAGTTGCTGTGCACTCAGCTGTGTTTAATCTCCATGCCCAATGGGATCACAGCTATGTAAGGCTGTCTGCCTCATGTAATTAATCACTGTGGGCTTCTCTTCTTCTCTTCCATTCCGTATCCACAGTATATGCTTCTTTCTCTCACACTATGTCATATATGCTTCCTGAACGTTCTATAATGTTCCATTATGTTCTATGTCCACAACATGTACAAACAACCTATGTAGTATAAGTAATATGAATGCAATGCCAGCAGAACTTCAGTCAAGTTCTTGCTGGATTTCCCTCTGGCATTTCCTCATCTCTACTAAGTCTCGGTTCGAAGTGTTCAGTTGTGCCTAATGTTGCAGACCTTAGATACGACGTGCGTATATAGTGGATGCGACCTATGCAAACACAATAGAACTGGAGGAGGTTTGACTAGAGGAGACGAGACGGTAGCGAATGTGTTCAGCTAGAGTCGAGGGCTCACGTATGGATAACACTTATAACGACATCGTTAAGCGGAAGGATCTTCGTAAGGAGTATCCGGGGTTTTGCAAAAGCCTAGGGCTGACACTTGACACGAGGAGTGACTTGGAAGGTAACTGTATTGAACCGTTGTTCAAGGATGTGTCAAATGACGACTAAGATCTACTTGGGGTAGACCTTAGAATCGTCGTGTATTATATAGTAGTAGTACAACGCTGACTAAGGTACTGTACAGGACCAAAGGGCATAGGGTATAGTACAAGGGTTCAGGGTTAGTAGGTCTAGAACCAGTCTAGAACCGTACATGCGTGTAGCGTGAGGTATGACATCATAGATAACAAACATAGACAGGTAAAGGGTATGATGTCATGGGAGCATACCTGGCCTAGGTCTATGATGTAGAAACCTAGAGTGGTGACATCATAGATGACGTCAGATCACGTGACCAGAAAGAAGAGGAGAGATAAGATAAGAATAGTCCAAGGAAAGATAAGAGACAGAGGTGTAAGAATAAGCCCAGGAGAATGCCGTAGAGGTGAATAGGTGAATTCGTAACACCTAAAGTCATAGGTTGCCAACAAGATCCTATCGGGAATGTGGAGATTTAGTTACAGCCAAGTGTACAGCAACTCAGCCACATGATGTGAGAGGTGCACAGCAGCCACTCTTTCCACGATCACATGATACAGGCACATGACTCAAACCACATGATCCATCAAGGAAAACATCTAAGTCCATTGTTATGTAGTGTAAAAGGCATCCATTGCCTTTGATAAAATAAGGAAAAATAGATAGGCGTGAATGTAACAGTTTGTGGATTTCCACATGACAATTAACACAAAGAGTGCCTTTGTGCTGTTTGGTGGCAGAAACTTCAAGTTGCCAGAGTGATTCCTTCCCTCTTTGTTGCCATTAAATGCAGCCAGTGGTTAGAACAATGAAGTACATAGCACATGTATTTTGTGTGAGATGTCACTTTGTAAATTTATGATCATGATTTATATGCTGTAGCAACAAGTCAAGATTGTTCTTCAATTGGCCTCTCTAACCTACATCTTTGTCCAGCATGACATCCTTTTCTGGTGCCAGTGCTATCTACATTGGAATTTTACATTGTTTGGTATTTTGGAAAAACAGAACTGTAAAGGAATGAAATGTAACCTATCATGATGCTACAATGTCAAGTTAGCTTGTGAAAAGATATATCACTTTACTATATACCCAAAGTGCAGTGTAAAATCACATTCATGACAAGCTTCACTTTTTCATCCCTGCTTTTGGTAGCAGAATATTGGACAGAAAGTTTCTCCATTTCCTTGGATATCTGAGAAGCCATTCCAGATGTTTGGTACTTTTGTATTGCCACTGGCAAGGACAGGGGATCTTGTCTGTTACTGCCAGTGGCAGTAGACTCATTTTGAAGAAGAGTGAAGGAGTATTGAAAAAGTAGTAGGAGATCTATCAAGAATATATAAGAATTCTCTGATGTAGGGATTAATTGATTTACAAATGCCATGTTGGAGGACTTCTTTCCAAGAATTTGAACTCTCCATAGCCTAAGATAAAAGAGTTAGCATCACGAATATATTTTCATGAATTTACATGCATTGATTATTGTTTTTATTGGAGCTGAGGAAGAAAGCTGCAAGATGTGAGATTATTTTACAAGAACTTGTAACCAAAAATTACTTACCTGGGGAGAGTTATCCATGTTGATTATCTGGATAATATTAGTTGTGATATATATATATGCAAGGCAACAACTAACTGCCTATTCAAACTAAGTATAAGAAATTCTTGAAAGCTATAACATGAATGTCTTACCTGCTGTAGGTCAAATATATTTAAATGTAGTAAGAATAAACACTGCATAAGGAACTTGAAATAAACATACATCCTATATAAATAAATCTTCATTATGTGATTGTTCAAGTCAATGGATAATACTTACAAGCTAGGGATGGCAAGTCCATAAAATTGAATGTGATGAGACAAGTTGATTGAGAGAAATGACTTGGATGGAGATACAAGATGTCTCTTACATTCTGTTTGATAGGTGATTGAATGATAAATATATGTATATATGTAATTAGTGATGAACATTGTTAATACACATAAAATTACTTACACGCTATGAATCAATGAGTGGAGAAAGAATCAATGAACATGAGATGGATAGCACACAACATCTTGACATGCAAGTAATAACACTCACATGCTATAAATAGAACAATCATAGCAATAGAAGCAAAATTAATCATTCATATGTTTCAACTTTACACCAAAATACTTACTTGCTACCAATGGGAGAGCAGTAGGAGGAATACTAATCAGCAAAATTTTCATTTCAACTCTGCATCAGAACACTTACTTCCTATCAATAGAAGAGCAGCAGGAGGGATGTTGATCAGCAGGATTTTCATTTCAAATCTACATTAGATCACTTACATTCTATCAATGGGAGAGCAGGAGGGATGTTGATTAGCAGGATTTCAATTTTGAAGTTACATGAGACCACTCACTTCCTATTAATGGAAGAGTAGCAAGGGGAGTACCAAATAGCATGATTCTCACTTCAAATCCAAATAAAACAAACTTACTGCCTATCAATAGAAGAGTAGCAGAGAAGATACTTAATAATAATAAAAATGATTTCAGATCCACTTACTGCCTGGTATCAATGGGAGAATGGAGGGAGGGATGTTCACCAGTAAGATTTCTATCTCAAATCTGATGAGACCACTTACTTTCTAATATAGGAGTTTAGCAGAGGGGATGCTGCTCAGTAAAAGTCTTAGATCTGCATGAGACTACTAGTACTTACTTCCTATCATGGAAAGGCAGCAAGGAGACAATGATTAGTACAATTCTCACTCCAACTCCACATCATATCACTGACAGGCTATGAGTGGAAGAGAAACAGTAGGAGTACTGATCAGCAGGATTATGAAATCAAGTCAACAAGAGACTATATACTTTCTATCAAAGGGAGAGCAGCAGTAAGCATCATGATGCTGATCAGCAAGATTCTCATTACAAAATTGACATAAAACCACTTACATACTAACAATGACAGGAGTGCAGCAGGAGCAATACAAGTCAGCAGGACTCTAAGAATTTGATATCAGACCACTTACAAGCTGGGGGAGCAATAGAAGGAATGTTGGTTGGCAGTACCCTAAATCAGATCCACATGAAGCCACTTACAAGCTATCAATAAAAGAACAGCATGAGAATGATAATCAGGAGAATGCTTATTTCAAATCCACATCAGATTAGTAGTACTTACTGCCTATCAATAGGAGAGAGCAGAAGGAGTGCTGATGAGCAGGATTCTGATTTCAAATTCATATCAGATCACTTACTCCCTGTCAATGGCAGAACAGCAGAAGGAATAAATAGTTAGATCAACAGGTTTCTCATCTATATCCACATTCTATTACTTACTGACTTTAAACAGCAACACAATAGGAGGATGCTGATTAGCAAGATTTTCATTTCAAATCTACATCAGACCACTTACATCCTATCAATGGGAAACCAGAAGAAATGCTTATCAGCAGGATTGTCATTTCAAATTGACATCAGACCACTTACCACCTATAATACAGTAAGAAACCAGTAGGATGAAAGTTAATCAGCAGTGTTTTCATTACAAAATTCCACATCAGACTACTTACATACTAATGATGAACAGGCAGCAAAAGAAATGCTGATCAGCAGGATTTACATTTCAAATCCACAATAAATCACTTACAAACTATCAATGTCAGTGGGAGAGTGGTAGCAGGAGGGACAGCAAGGCTAATGAGAAGGATTTATGTCAAGCCAAATCAGACTACTTACTCCCTGGTAGGACAGCAGCAGCAGAGATGTTAATCAGTAGGATTCTCATTTCAAATGTATATTAAACCACTTGCAGACTATCAATATGAATGTAGCAAGGGGCTGTTGATCAGCAGGATTCTCATCCCAAGCCCACATTAGACCACTTACTGCCTATTGATGGGAGAGTGGTAAAAAAAATCTGGACCAGTAATACTTTCATTTCAAATTCACATCAATTACTTACTTCCTATCAATGGAAGAGCAGTAGGAGGAATGTTAATCAGCAAGATTCACATTTCAATCCCACATCAGTGGAATGGCAGCAGCAAACAGCAAATTAGCAGGAATTTCATTTTAGATCTGCATCACCCACTTACAATCTATCAAAGGAAGGTAGCAAAAGTGATACTAATCAGCAGAACCCTTAATTGAACATATGAATCACTTACTCCCTATCAATGGGAGGCCAGTAGGGGGATATTGATCAGTAAAATTCACATTTGAAATTCACATAAAACCACTTACAAACTATCAATTTGGAAATATGAGTTAAAATTATTTCAGCACATAACAGATAACTCACATTCTTAATAAAATGAATACACATGTGCATCAATCAGTATATCATTTTGAGTTAATTGTTATGGGAATACCTATTTAACAATAAATAAGCATTTTACAATCATACAATCATTGACACTTAGTTCATTAGAACATACCTTTGTGTGTGGAAACCAACTTGCCAATCCCCAAGCCAAATGATGATTTTGATATCCAGTGGTCTTGTAATCAACATAAGGCACCAAGGCACTATATATATATATCATCAATACATCCATCTTTCCATCAAAAAACATCACACCCACTATCTGATTGCATACTGAACACATAGCAAGATATTCTTCTCCTGTGCAGTAATCAATAGCATCTGCAATGATTTGTCATCCAATGCAGCTGCAGTCTGCTCCAGCAATATGTTACATCCTGCTTCAGATGTATCCATGCCTAATGCTACAATCAATATGATAGAAGGGAGATGAGACCATATGTGTGCAAACCTTCCAGCTGTACAAATGTCTTTGGAGGAAATTTCATCTTACACAGATCTCCCCATATATCTCTCTTGGTAAAATGCTCTTCAATGCGTTTCCTCTGTTGCATTTTTTGATCTTCTTGAGGTAGTAGTAGGTCTTCAAACTCAAACACCTGTGAAATGAGTGCATCACATTTAGTGAACAATACCACAACTGGAACTGGTGCCAAACTATAAGCTCAGAAATATAATAATAATAAAATTGTCACCATTTCTAGTGTCACATTCACCAAAGAACCTTTCCTCTGCAACAGTGATAGCACGTGCAAATTGATCCATTGGAATGCAATACCTGCTTATATTCAAGTTGTCAGAACCCAGCACAATACAATGTCCACTCACCATATGGCATGGATGTGCCTCTTCAGAAAAGTTGTCTTTGCACACTCTGAGATAAACTCTTTCATCCTATCAAATTCATCCTCTCGACCAGCCTCAAAACCAGCAGAGTCATGGAAGACAAATCTTTGGTTGCTTTTGAACACCATCTCATGATTGATATCATGAAGTCCACGCTGTAGAAAGTAAGGCAGATGCAGAGGGCTTATGATGACTGTCATGATAGATGTAGTGCTTACCTCTGTCGACCCTTCAATCATATCTTGCACCTGATTGCATGTCAACAAAATATCATCTGGGGTATCTGGGATCCATCAAATATACCTTTTCCCCCTGGCTGTTGTAGATCTCCGGATGTTTGGTCGAGTTGCAGATTTGTTGAAGGATGGTCGTCTTTCCAGCATTCGCCCTGCCAATAATGAGAATTCTAAATCGACCGAATTTATCCATGAGATCCGGGTCGACGTCCTGCATAAACTTGGCGATATCCGAATCCTTCGTCTACACGTTAGGAGCACTTGAGTTGTTGAAGTATGGCTCGGGAAAAATGACGTCTGACCTGTTCCGCGGGTGTATCTGAATCTACATTCTGTGTCTCTGGAGCGAGATTTTCTGTGACTTTAGCTACAGTCAGGATTCAATCGCACCAGGGTGCGGTACGCTCGGTACGAAACCTTCGGTTGGCGCCGGAGAAAAGCCTCTACCGGTGATGCGGGGTCGGATTTTTCCGAGTTGTTTCTTGAAGGCCTTCATTGCAGACGTAGTTAAGAAAGCTGAGCGAAGCGCGATGGATGGCTTGTAGATGATGGATGTGAGCGACGATAAGCCCAAGGGAAACTGCAGCGTCACTGCCGCATGTGAGCACCGCTCATTGCCTAATTTGGTAGAGACCCCCCTTACTTCCGAAGTGTCCCAGGACGTCTGCGTAGGAGATCATCTAATAGTGCTCACTATTTGCCTTCCTGGTGCAGCGCACAACTTGAAGTCATACTCTTTCAAGTTGCTAGAGAGGCGGAATGATGGTGCTTCAAAGTACTTTATCCGATGCACCAGTTACTAGTAGTAGCTACGAACCGACTGGATCAAGTTCAGATTCTCCCCATCGCAACGTGGCGTCCTACCACACCGTCCCCCCTTGTCCACCTTCCCTTTGAAGTAAGGGTTTGCTATTGACAAAACAACACAGTGAACCGTACGATACCGATTTACCAAACAGAAAGAAGCAAAGCGAGAGCAGCAGCGATCGCCAATGCTCGATGACGCATCATATGCAAAATAGAGAATAGAAAAAAGTGTGAGATGGCGCTCTTTTACACCGTCACTGTGTCACAAAACCGTTCATCACCAAGAAAAACGGCATGTTCGAAACACGTACGCAAGGCACCCAGGAGCGTCAAAGCAGTTGCGAAGACCGCACTTGTCATCCCACCCTGCTTCCCATCCACTGTACCCAACGTCCTCGCAACTGTCGTCGTCGTCGGGACCAGTCAGAAGTGCATCGGCTGCGTCTCCACTCGGCTCGTCCCCACGATCACCATCGTCCAATTGCTCGATAAACCCGTTCACAATCGACGAACAGCAGCGCAGGTCCAGGCGTGAGCAGGTTCGCGTTCAGAGGCACCCGCGAGATGCGTAGGACATACGACCCGTCGCTATTACCGCTATCTCATGTGCGTATTCATCGCGTGCATCGTGCCACCGCGCGCGCGCACGACGCTGGTATTGGCGGCGGCGTCGTTGACCGATTAGTACCCTATAGAGGGGGCTGCGAGGGAAAAGTTGGGCCGCTATGACTGAGCCTTGGGGGGACACCCGTCCACTGCGCACGGACGCTTGACGAAATGCATGACGGGCAGAACATTTCGGCAGTCTAATCCGTTAGATAGGGCGTGTTGGCCGGAAGTTGAGGTTCAGATTGAGTCTGTGGTCAACTTTAACACGGGTGAATCTGAGAGGAGTCCAGATGATCCCGTGATATTCGATGATCCGGGAGAGGGACTGAATCGGCGCGAACCTCGCGGTGCGTTGGGGTGGTGAATGGAAGGAGTACCAACGGAACGTACTGCGAACGATCGGTAGCAGGGTATCCGATCGAGAGAAGAAGGGTGGAGCATCTGGTTAGTGAACCCAGCAGCACGAATGATCCCTTTGGGGAGGGTAATGAACGGACTCAGTGTGACCCACGAGCATGTGGTCGGGCTAAGAGGTGTCAGGGGGGAACATCGTGGCTGCACCAAGCAGTAAACAAGTATGATGCCATTGGCTAAGGCAGGGAATGGAGTTTCGACGTTGTGATGTAGATCCGAAAGCACTAGGAGAGTGATCAAGAATCAAACCTTGAAGGCACGTCGGGTAACTCACTTGTAGAGTGGCTTGGACAAGGAGTTTCTAGAGGGTATGGGGTGCTGCCTCTGCCTTCGCAAGCGTGATCGGTGTTGGGTGTGTTCCTGGTGATGCTAGCAGCCCGAAGTAAAGCTGTCAATGAGGGTTTCTGCTGCACATATCTTGCCTGAGAAGTATGGCGGGGTTGTCTAATCACGGACAGTCGGCAGCGGAACATGAGTTGAGCATGCGAACAAACGTTCTACCACTGTACTAGTAATCGCCCGAAAGCAAGATCGATGATAACCTGATTGA
Source organism: Xerocomus nothofagi (assembly GCA_038090035.1). Classification (NCBI taxonomy): domain Eukaryota; kingdom Fungi; phylum Basidiomycota; class Agaricomycetes; order Boletales; family Boletaceae; genus Xerocomus; species Xerocomus nothofagi. Next base: position 10,776 of record JBBPLY010000324.1, on the reverse strand, counting down.
AAGGGGGGGGTTGAGTTTCCTGTTTTTCAAATGGGAAGGGAGTGCGCACCGATTGGAAGATGAATGCCAGAAGCTGTTGATCAACGAGCACGCTCTTGGGTCGAAACATTGATGTTCCTGGTTCATTATGAATCATGATCGTTACTATTCAGAAGGGCAACAAGAGGACGCACTGAACGGTCGAAAATTTGTAGTGGTATCCTTCGGTGAGTGCGGTCGATGGGGAGTGGGCCCGACAGCCGCGGGGACTTGAAGTGACGAACGCAGCGGTCCTAAGGAGCAGTTACGATAAACGCTGACGAGTCAGCGAGACCCGACACTCGCACTCGACACTGGTCGCTCTTCGGGTGGGGTGTTGGCAGTCGTACTTCAGCTTGATCGAAAGCATCTCTTTGTGTTGGGGTAGCGATGGAGTCTAACGATGACTTGACGACGGTGGCGAGGTTGGAAAGCAAATGGGAGTAGAATCGCGTGTCATCTCGACGTCGAGGGAAAGGAACTGGGGCGCAGGCGTATAGGATGCGGACGTGGAGGGAGAAATCAGAGTCTACGGTCGATGACCAGGTTTGCCAGCGGTGCTTTTCAGACGAGCGGAGACTCCGCTGACTGCCCCGACGAATAGTCTTACCATAACCACATTCTCCCCGAATGGCGAGCACACTGCTTGGGGGATTTTGGGTCTTACCACCGAAACACTGGCAAGCATTCCCTGCTATCGTGCCGACTCATTGTACTCACCAGGAAGATCCTGAGAAAGGCAGTCTACTCGACTCCAACGCCCATGGTGATCTCCTCGAGTACGTATCCATCTCCGGCTGTTCTATTACCCTCAATGCAAGTTCTCGCTGGCACAATCACATAGCTCAAACCCTGTGATGAAGTTGGTGACCACTCTTCCCTCCGTGTTGACGCCACTGCAGTCGTATCGCTTTCGGTTCCCCAACCCGTAGCAAGGAACATCGTGGCACAGCAGCCAAGCTACAGCTACTATCCAGGGTCTAAAGGTGGATACCGACGAGCATCAGAAACCTCAAGAGTAGCGAGAATTCTACTTTGCATTAGCCTCGTCGACCTTCCAGGAGATCCCATTGGTCTGCCAATCGTCATTCATCTTCTCGACCACTAGCTAGAAGCGAGCTCACATTCAAGGGTCCTCTGTCGATTCGTATGAGCTGACGCAAGGTGGCAAGTGCTTTTCCTTGATAGACGATCATTCGTGTCTAACATGTCATCTTAGTGAGCCGTCTCATCAGATGGAATGCCACATGCTCATTATTTCTGGAGCTCGTGTGCGGGGGCCCATCAGACATCTGTAGCGTAGATCACCGGCCAAGGCTGCCAAATACAGCCAGTAGAACAAAGCTGCAGACAAGACTCTGTAGATTCAAGTGAAACTGGCCCGGTGCGTTCTTTCCCAGTCTGTTATGTACCACATCATGGCAGCTCATATCCTATTAAGCAGAACAAGCGAACAATCCATCTCATCCTTCCAGCGGATGCGTCTGTCTGTCGGTACGTGTACTTTCCCTGCGCTTATGTCGTGAGACTCAGTGCATCACATCAGCGACGACCGGACAAGGTTTTCTCTCGCATCTCCCCCATGGATTTATGGTGGCTCGGGCACCGGAGATAGATCCAAATGATTCACATGTCGATGTCATACTGGATACGACTATGTGGACGAGTTCGTGTTACCCCGCAGTATGATTAGTAGTATGCACATGCCCCGATGGACGTACTCATGAATTTGGGAGTCTACGCACGCCAAGGTTGGGAGATATCTGATATGAACTTGGAGCATGTCAAGCCTGGTGAAGGGCTAGAGCCTGGGATATGTCGCATCCCCTCTCGCATCGATGTTCCATCTGGTGACGACTCGAATCCCAATGACAGGCAGGTACATTCGCGACCTATCCTACTCTCACTAGTCATCGCACACAATACATCGAGAACGGCACGCTCCGACAACCTAGCCACTGACCAACCACTGCATGCAACATCATTTTATGGAGACACGCTGTACTAGTAATGCTCGTCGATCAGCGCTCTTTCGTTCGTACACGAGACAAACGTTCGTTGCGAAGTCGTGAGGATACTGCACAATCTCGGCGGCATGCAGGTGAGATCAGACGTCGACGAATCCGATCCCGTTTCCCCTCGTCGAACTCGCATTTTGAGTCCCAACTCCTCGCTCTATCCATGAAGCATCCTCAACCATATCGTCCAAAAGTAGGCGATGCGCCAACCTACAAGCGGGCTCTGTGCGCTCCCTCGGTATACCTTGGCACCTACGTCAACCGTGCTCAATCTCGAGTATGCAACATCGCCTTGAACGAAAACAAAAAAGATGACGATCAAGTTCTCTAAACCAAGCGACGTCGCTCGCGACCTCTGCTCTGCTCGAGTTGCAGGTAACTCGACGACGAGACAACTTTACTCGTGGTCCTCTTTGCATGGCCGTTCATCACTCGCTACTGCTTCCCGCACTAACGCGGTCCAAGACACTGGCGTATGCAGTGACTCGTCCTCGTCGTTACATTCTGTGCCCATGCGCTATGTAGATTCAAGTTCGGACGACAAATTCAATGCGTCTAGTCGATGAACCAACATCCTTTGCTCAGGTGCCCGAACGCGACAAGGCTATTTCAGTGCCCGGGGATCAGCCGAGCCGGCTTTAGATGCTGTTCATGACGGGTCTATGGGGAGGGGAGTTTGGTACAAGGTGGGCGAGGTGACCAATAGGTCAGTGAGAATATCGGAGGACGCATCGAGGTTGACGCCCGTCGAACATGAAGTCGACCCCAAGTTCCGTTCCACGCGACATGCGATCATATTAACAAGGCAGCACGTGCACGCACCGACTCGGAAGTTGGAGTGATCCGACGGGGGAGGAACACGTACGTTGCAATTTTGGGGGGGCTCCTGCGCTTTTTGGGATGCGTCGGCGCGAGTCCGTTTCACCGTGATTCTGAATCAGGATTATACGGTGGTTGTGGTCAGGGTGGAACGCGCATGCCAACGAGGAGTGTGGCTGAAGTCGTTCGTGCCTTGGCCTCTGCGTTTCGTGTTCGTCGCCAGCGTCTAAACAAGTACAGCGGAGTCGCTCCAAGGCACCGACCGCGTTCGATGGGCGAATGGGGTGCCGCAACTACGTAAACGAACTCACTTCCAGACCACCTTCCATTACCCGGTGCGATCCTGAAATCGTGGATATACGTGTCGTTGCAAGTCAAAAACACATTCCAAGACCTGAGGTACGCACGTATCTCGTCATGTCACCCCCTTTTACAGGCGATACCATCGACCACCCTCGTCGTATAGGTGATGCACTTATGTAATGCGCTTTCTCCGAGTCGTATTTTTGTCGTCGTCGTCATTTAAACCACTCATTGTCCAGATATCGGTTACTGGTGATCCCTACTACGGCCCCCGAGGCCACCTCCATAACTAATATGAACCAACGTGAACGCGAATCTTCGAGGCACGACATATTACTATATCCACTCACCAAGTTACAAGACACTGAATTACTTGACGCCGTCACTTGTCAATGACCAAACGGGCCCATCCGCAGCAGTACCACGTAGCACCACCACTCACGTCATGTCGTCTGACAAGCTCTCCAGTGGGAGACCATGTTAGTCATGTCCGAAACGCTGCTGACCAGCGACCCCCACGCCCCAATCTCCTAATAGTAATACCCTAAAAAAAAACGTCGGGAGTTCGATATGGGGCTCTCGTCGAACCTCCCCTGAACCGTCGAACGCCAATCTTCAAGGCACGAAAAAGAAGGCTGTATCGATGACAGTAAAATGCATTTGTACTGTTTACAGGACGAACGGATCATTCGCACGCACGTTACGTGCTCTAGTGATTATAAATATGTATGTATGTATCCACACGACCAACCCCCCTCCCCCCCGCACGGCGCTCGAATCTAGTCCATAACAGTCATATCATTCATTTCGATGACTGCTGCGATCAAGAAAACAAAACTCTCCAGATCGTTGGTTAGTCAGTATCGCTACATATCACCAAAGGAAGATAATGAAATCAAACCAAAACAACGTTCCGTCGCCGCCCACTGGTCGTACACATGTACGGCCTTTTTGCACAGGCCTCGACTGGTCGATCAAATGCTCAGGCACCGAGCCAGGACGCGGCAAGTTGACGTTTAAGTAACTTGTCTCTGTTTTCAACGACCACATCAAGCGCATCACGGCCTTTTCCCCGACAACCCCTCCACAACGCCGTACAGGACACATGTCTGATTCCATATTTCCATTAGGAAATGAGACTGAGACTCGTTCCTGTGCGATTCCGAGAACGGGGGGGTCGATGATATGCCAAGCACAGGTTGGCACTGATCGGCGATGGATCCGATACCAATGGGAACTTGGTCAGTGGGGATCAGTGTTCCGTCGGGCACGCGGCAGCATGGTTCAAGTTGCTCATTGAGCTTCGGTGTGCGCAGCGATCATGTTCTTGGCTTCGGCACTGTCACCGCGTCGGCCAGATTAGCTCAACCTAGTATGGGGTGATTCCATTCCAGAGTGGAGTACAGCACATATAGGGTTTGTATACATTAATGAAGAAGATGCGCCCGAAAGGTGACATCGAGCGTAGGGATTGATGCTGGTGATGTGGTTGGTAAATGCAAGCGCGCGACAGCATGGCGCTGTACAGTGCTAGCACTATGCCAGTCTAGTCACTGAAGTCGCGCAGTGCCCGTTTGACGCTATGGTCGGTTTTGCCGATAGATGTCAACAGATGCCATTATCGTTCGAATGTAGCATTGCCATGGTAGTCCCACGCGATGTCAACTTTAATTCAGCTCCGCACAGCTTTCGCCCGAGTCGCTGTGGAGGCCAGAAATGACAGCTGTAAACTGATATGGACATCCCGCGTAATGAAAAATAGAGGTGGGTCTTCATAGCAACAATGCAGTGTGTGAAGTCATGCGAGAGGAGGGGGGGGGGTTTAAACAGACAATGGTCTGGGTCATGCGCTCTAGGCACTTGTTGGGGCCGGGTCGTGTAGTCCGGCCGACCGTACCATGTTACGTGTGCTCCATTCAATAGGTGCGGACAAAGGAAGCGATCTGACAGCTCTAAAAAAGGTCAATAAGTATCAAAGACGTCGTTTGACATAGTTTATCCCCATGCCCGATGGTACGTCGTATCCAGGGGAAAGAGATAACGCTGTGAGGTGCAGAAATGGAAAAGACAGATACCACCTGATTACTGCTCAGCAGTGCATTGGAGAAGACCAAAATAATCGATGAATAATGGAGGGAGCGCAGTGCCAAGAGCCGGGTGGTCCTTTCCCAAGGAAGCAAAGGACTTTTGATGGGGTATCGCCGCGATAGTGGACGCTGACTGAGACGGGCGGTGAGTGCGACATGCATGTCAGGCAGAGAGTGTCATGTAGGAAACACTGGTTGATAGTTGCAGGTATGAAATGGTGTATGGGAGTGTCATTCATGAGAATTCGCGGCAGTGGGAGAGATTTGTCAAGTGTGCGTATTACGAATCCATGTCCGTGTCTGTGTCTGTGTCGATGACAGCGCGTGATTTGGGCCTGCCTTTGCGGGACTGACGAACTGCAACGAGTGTTCATGATGCCATTTAGGATGATGGAATGGAACGGGGACGAGGGTTACCTTTGATGCTCCGACGCGTTCGGGACAGTACAGGAGGTGCAAGCAATTGATCCTCCTGAATGGGCGCCAGTGCTGAGAATCTCGCTTTGGCCGAGGTGACTGATTTAAGCCTTTCCATGGCTGTACGGTGAAGTGAGGTGCGTAGCCAGATGATGGACGGCGTAACTGCTTACCTTTTGTGGTGGAAGGTCCGTATATGCGCTCGAGACGCTTTTCGGCACGTGCGACGACGCTGCGCATCAAGATGAGAATGAAGAAGGGTGACATTTCAGGATAGTACAAGGACGTACGTGGGGTGAACGACACCGGCGACGGCAAGCAGGCTGATGACGTCCTCCCAGTTCATCGCCCAAAGCCTATTCTGCATACTCCCCGGGGCCGAGGGTCTCTGATCCGCCATGAGGTTCAAGATGTGGACTAGAACGGAGCCTGTGTGGAGGACGAGGAGCTTCGTTGCGGTGGGAGACGGCTCTTCGAGATCCGAGTCCGAGTCCAGTTCGTCGTGATTGTTAGTTTGGTCTGCCTCACCATCGTCCGGTGCACGTGTCGCTTGTGCCTGTTGCCGCAGAAATGTCACTCCCAGTTGCTTGATCTCGTCTTCAAGCGACCACTCTGGCACGGGGCAATCGATGAGCGGCCAGGTTGTCCAAGTGTCGCAGTCTTTCGATGCTTCCTTGCCCTTGCGCTGGGCTGCGTGCTGGAGGAGATGAGTGGTGAGATCCAGCGTCCTCGTCGTGCGCAACACGCGGACGAGGTTGGTGTAATCTGTGAGCTCGACGTGGAGCGCAGCGGGGACGAACACGCGCTTCGTCGTCGCCATGGTCGGTGTCTACTTTGCATAGGCACGTGATCTAAATAGGATTGTTGTGGCGTGTTTACATTTCTACATCTTTCGATCTGGTCGATGATGTCACTGATTTCTCTCCTCGTCCAAGATGGAGTCCCTTCCCGTCGACATGTCCAACTCTGCCGTGCGGGAATATCTCTCCCTCGTCCGGCCCGTTATTTCTCCGGTCTCCGCTGTGTATTAGCCTGACCCCGTTCTACAGACTCCAAGTGTTGACCCCGCTCTCGCTCTTGATCAACATCGCCGCCGTGCTCGTGTGCTCTGCCGTCGTCAAACCATCCATTGGTACGCAGAACATTTCATCCTCGGAACTGACCCTGACGGATCGCCCAGTCGGCATCATCAGACTCTACCCTGCCTCACTCTCGCCCCACCCAGCATGGCTCTCCGTTTATGTCATCCTCATCTACCTCTTCCAGGTCGGCTATTGTCTCTTGCTCGTGTTTACCAAGAGCTCGGACACCAAGGTGGTTTGCAATGTGTCTGTTTGACACCGTGCTGACGTCATACACAGAAAGCCCTCGTCAAAGCCGTCGGCCTCTGCTTGGTGCTCGCAAACTGGGCCATGGCTCTTTGGGCCGTTGCATGGGTAAGATCTTTCTTCGAGGCGTACAGGTCGTCCTGATGGCCCTCTCAGGTCATGCGCATGTTTCTCATCTCGACCATCCTGCTCGGTCTCATCCTTCTCTTGCTCGTCTACTCCAACATCACCCTCTTCGTCTATCATCCCCCGACATACAATCGTCTCTTTGACATGGCCCTCATTCACGCACCTCTCCGGTTCTTCATGGTCCTCCCTCTGTCGCTCATGTTTCCCTATTCCCTCTTGTACGTCCTTCCATTCTCCTCGACGGTCACAGCCAAATCGTTTGCCTTTTTTCCATGTTGACACAGCATCACTCTCGGTCTTTCGTACGCGCCGGACCATCCCGAAGACTACGGTCTCCATCCCTGGCCCGGTTTCGCCGTTGTGATGGCTGTCAATCTCCTCAGTCTCGTCGTCATTCTCTTCCGTCGCGATATCATCTGGGCCATCGCCGCCACGTGGATCTGTATAAGCATCTGTGCTGCACCGCCGAAACCTGCTCCCGTGTTTGTGCGTCGCACCATTAATTTATCATTGTCGATTTTCGCTCATGGTGACCCCTCGTGCATAGATATCGGTGGTATTGTTTACGGTGCTCCACCCGCTTGCGTTGATAACAGGACTCGTGTACGATCAGTTCGCGCATTGGCAAGGTCGCATCGCATTGCCTCCAGATGACCCTGAACGCGTCGTGCCCGCCCAACGACCCACACCGCACGGGCAGAGACAGGAACGTTCAGGTCCTCGAGAGGTTGACGTCGAGGGCGTATGGGGCACTTGACTCGACCTCGCCAAAGATTTTTATTGCCCTTTTTTTTTTGTATGCGTTGTATTACGAGCACGCATTTTTTTCTCGAACACATGCACTCTCATGTAAAAAAACACCTACAATGTGCATACCGGTAAACACCGCAACTCACTTGGATGACCGTTTCCCCAAAACGGCAAGGAACGACCCCCCTTGTCAATCGATCGCGGCATTTTTCGTGTCTAAAAGTGCACGGGGGACCAGGTGAATCCAATTCACACAGCCCCTATCGTCCTATCATGATCGCACTCCTTTTTGCACCCCACTCGATCCCGTCTCTTTATTCCCTTCTTTCCTTCGTCATCGTCGTATCGTCAGCGTCCGACGTCGCCAATGAATCATTTGAATCAGCGGTATCCATTCTATTCCTCGTTTCGTAAGCTCATCAAACCGGTCATCAAATCATCGTCTCTTGAACCGTGTCCATCCCTGCATTCTTCGCGCTCGGACCTAAAAACAAACGATCATCGTCGATAAATAATGTCCGATTTCTGATCCCGAACAAAGGGAAACGGAATTCGCCGAGGGTGTGGGGTGGTGGTGGTGGTGGTGGTGGTAACTAAACTAAACTGATTGATCTTTTTAATGATGGCGGAAGACGGCGATTTGGATAATCTGCCCTTGTGCGCGCGTATGTATATGTATATATATGTGTGTGTATGTGTGTGGATATGTATGGATATGTATGGATATGTACGACGCATCCGCGCCTCCCCTCCGTCGGATCCTGTTCGTGCTCGCTTTCAATAGATGTATGTACTCGCTACGTATGCATACATACTTTTCTCGGTTAGCCAAACGATCTTTCTCGTCTGTCTCACGTAATTTGGTTAGGAATGGTCGTAGTCGACGAGCAAGGTGGCGATGAGTCAATGGTGGTGGTCGTAGTACGTCGTACTTGAGATCCAATTCCAGTGAACGGTTTCTTTTCCAAGGAAACAAAAAAAAAAAAAAAAAAAAAAAGGCCACGCGCCATCGACTCGTCCGCGCCCACACGCCCAAAGCACAGAATCTAGAAAACAAAATCAAGCGGTGAAGAAATCAAACCGAGAGACTCGGATGACCGAGAAGACGGGGGGGAGATCGAGAACCGAGCGTTGGTCGAATCAGCGTCATGGATCACCGCCCGTCATCACGTCTATTATCGCCATCGCGTTGATACACCCACGGGCGAGGCGTTTGACGTCGGTGGATGTGTACATACCTGCGGCCGCCGTGCTCGGTGACGGTACGGCGCCGAGGTGTCCCCGATCCATGATTGTACTCGTACCTATGTCCCCGGCCCCCCGTACGCGTATCATTGTATCACTGTATTACTGCATCACATCATGGTTATCAGCGTCGGCGTCGATTATCAGCGCATCAGACGTGCGCGGTCGAAACCCGAACCAAAAAAAAAAAAAAAAAAGGTGCCGGACGAAAAAGATGGCGTTTGCTTGATGATACGGGATCGTGCACGCGTGGCTTGGTCGAGGTAGAGCGATCGGGAGGGGGGAATGTCGACCCAGTTTCGTCCGTGGAGTGTTCCGACCGTCGATCTCGTTTTGACTGCGACGAGAATCCGACTCGGTGAACGTAGGAGGGTTTTATGTGTAGGAAATGCGACGTCGTGCGATGCCCGGAGAGAGAGAGAGAGGAGAGGGGGACGTCCTCGAACGTTTAAACGACCAACCCCACGCCCTCCTCGGGAAGTGTTCGGCAAGGTGTTCTCCGTGCTGAGGGATTACCGATTCGACGCTTCGAACGGGTCATGCATGGCGCGAATCACTGACGTCGATGTCCGGTTTGCATTTCATTTCGTTTATTTTTTCCTTCTTTATGCCGCGGAGAGTAGCAGTCAGAAACCACCGGCCACATCGGGCGAAAGGGGGTCGAGATGGGCACGGAGAATGAGAAGGAGATCGAAAGGACAGGGGACAGAGAGCGATAACCACGATCCGTTTGTCGATGTGGCATCGCAGAAGGAAGGGGGGGGGGGAAAGGATGGAAAGAGCGGCAGGCGAGGATTGTTTATCGACCGATGTGAAAGATTGATGACCAACCCAAGGGGCTGTGCATAGCAAGGTCGAAATCCAAAATCCAAAGGTAAACGAGAAAAAAAGGGGGGGAGACTCCCACCACCGGGGCACGCCGCAGAGAGAGCACATGGGTGCTGTGCGGAGCCGAAATGGCGCGTGCCTGGTGTTTTTGGCAGCCTCATCCGAAGGTGTCAAAGAGTTTTACCGGTGATGACAGACGAATCCCAAAGACGTACCAGACCTAGTTTGGATGAGGATGGCGATGAAGCGCGCATCTCGAGTTCATTACCGTGATCCAAAGGTTTGGTCCGAGTTCGGTCGCCTCGTGTTCGACGAGCGGCACGGACATGGACGATTCTCGCGTCGATCTTGATCTGGGTCTCCGTTCCCACGCGCGTAAAACCAAGACCATATATGGATATAGATATCGATCACGGACGGACACGCGGGCGGCGATCCAAAACGGGGGGCAAATCATATCAGAGGCACGGCCGGTCGGGAGGGGGGTGTTGACAAAACGCCCGTGGAGAGCGGGGGTACGGAAGTAATTGGGACGTATATAACCTCGTTGACGTGCGAAGTTGGATTCGCCCCTGGTTATGTCCACGGAGGGAGCACCGGATTGGGGATGGATTTTCCCGAAAGTTTGCGAGGGACGAGAAGATCGGCGGATAAGGTCAGAAAATGATGATATGATGCGGTGTATCGAAAGTGGACATGATTTCACGAATGCGGAAAAAGATCAACACAGGACGGTTACGGAAACAGACCGCGGGCGTGATCCAATCTTGCGCACATGAGCCGGCCGCCGGATGGGGGGAGGGGGGGGGGGGAGGAGGAGGAAGAGGGTGACGG
>JBBPLY010000323.1:0-19837 GCA_038090035.1 Xerocomus nothofagi | reverse complement strand
TTATCGGGACGATGTGGGCGGTGGACGACGGACACGCGAACAAGATCACCTCGCAGTTTTACGAATACATGAAGGACGAGTCGGGTCATCTGGATCATACCCGTGCAGCGTTCGCGTTGAACAGGACAATGAAGAAATTGACAGATATACCCCTCGATCAACGGATTCTTTATATACATCTTGGTGCCTAGTTTTATATCCTCGTTTTGCTGCCCTGCTTTGATTCTGTTCATTGTCTGCAGCTGCTTTCAAATCTTTTAGGAGTCATGGACTTTATACGACCGCTCTCTTGTCTGACGATGTGCGCGCAATTAGAATCAGGTTATCTTTCGGTTCATGTCGAACATAACAATGGACGGTAGCCCTGCGACCCTTCCTCAGAATCGATACACCCACTGCAGAACCATGGACCGGTCACCCGGGCCATTCGCACCCCTCTCGCCGTCTTCTCTGTTCTCTCCTACTAAAGTGTCGACGCTTGCAGAACAGAACGATGGTTCCCTCAGTTCAAGCTTCCTCCTGGCGGGACCCCTGATCCCTACGATGTACCCTAGTATCCCCCCCTCTCGACGGATCTCTCTTTTTATTAGACGTGTACCAAATTGGACGCAACGCATGACACAAACATCGAATGCTCTAGTACCAAGTCAACCATGATCTGGTGTTATTTTCTGTTGGGTCTGATCGTTTCAAATAAAATAGATAGAATTTTTCCACGGGTCTGCGTCAAACTTGGGACGGGTCGACGATTGAGTTCGAGATCGTGGGATTGCCTGTACCTGTACGTTGTATCCGAGTCACGAACTCGGCAAAGTCGGTGTCCTCCATTGGAAGGCAAAGACGACTAGTAGCCTGAGGCGGTACTAGTATGGACACCTCCACGCTACATCATCATGTGCTCGACCGTGGACGACGAACTGGGACGCTCACTGCTCACTAGCACTGCTCACTGGATTCTCCTTGCAGGCCGCTGGAACGGAGATGCGAATGATGCATTAATTTGTTTCTCCCGGTCACAACGTTGAATTGGCTCAGAGTCTTCCGAGCTTTGGTTTAGCGCCCAATGACTCGGATGGGGAGGTCTAACCAGACTAGTTGCAAACGGTCGTGCACTTCAATTTACATCGGTCAGCACCGCAAATTGGGATTCAAGACGAGCAACACCGTGACCCGGCCAACACTCTCGCAGCGGTGGAAGCGCAACGGCAGACCTATTTCTATTACTGTGGCCCTGAACACCAGGCTAACGCATGACATTCGCGTTGCAAGGAGCGAGCGCCAGTGACCAGAATCGGCCAGTGTTCAAACGTTCCTTTTCCACTCTGCTGTTGGCACGTTTTCAGCCAACGTCTCCGGTCACGACGCACTGTACCACTGCGTTGGCTGAGCTTGCCTCACCCTCCACCGCTTCCGCTCATCAGTCCAGGTATATTTAGAGGACGCTAGCTTGATACAGCATACTTTCTGCAATGGCGACGCAAGAGAGCTCGACTCACACTCCCAAATGTTCAATACATGAATCTGAAATCTCAAGAAGACTCGTCGTGTGCATCGACGGCACGTCGAACCAGTTTGGTACCAAGGTAAACGTTCGACAAACTCGGAGTTTCCAAGACTCACGTTCACGAAATCCCGCATTCGTTCGAAGAATACGAACATCGTCGAGCTGTACAGTCATATCACGAAGAGCGACAAACAACTCTTGTATTACAGTAGCGGGCTTGGGACGACCGCCAAAGTTGCCAGCCGACCCCTGGGTCATCGTATATCAAACGAACTGGACATGGCCATCGGCAGGTACGTCATCGCACGAAGGTTCTATCGTAGATAATCCCATTCCGTGGCCAGGAACCTACACAAGGTCATCATGGCATCTTACCGCTGGCTTTCTGATAACTACCAAGACGGGGATAGCATCTTTTTGTTCGGTGAGATGTCTCGTCTCAGACTCCAGAGTATGGTGCTGACGCTACGTGCTCACGTCTCATTCGCACTCCAGGCTATTCGCGCGGCGCTTACCAAGTTCGGGCGTTGGCGGGTATGATTGCTCGAGTGAGCCTGTTTCCCGCCGAGAGTGCCGTTCGTCACGACATCAACTGAAACTGAAAAGGTCGGGTTACTTCTCCCGGGAAACAACGAGCAAATACCGTTGTAAGATCTCTCTTTATTTTGGTCTGTACACATCTGATACCTTCGCAGTGCTTTCGAATTATACAAGAAAACAGACGACGACGATTCAAGCTTGACGCGACCCGCCAGCGTCATCAGCCGGCCTGTGACGAAAGAATCCAAGAAAAAGGCCAGGCATACCGAGCTAGCGAAGACGTTCCAGAAGACGTTCTGTCGGAGTAACGTTCATATCCATTTCGTCGGGGTGTGGCAAGTCTTTTTTTTTCGCGAATTTTCATCACCTCAACACTTATCTCGACCGTTTTAGGGACACCGTATCGTCGGTTGGCCTCAGCAGGGGCAAGACGCTACCTTGCACGACGACTTCCTGTGAACATATTTGCTATTTCCGACACGCCCTGGCCTTGGACGAGCGACGCGTCAAGTTTTTGCCCGAGTATGTATATGGCGGACGATCTGCCTATGGTGATAACGAACGTATCAAAGAGGTTTGGTTTGCGGGCTGTCATGCAGACGTGTAAGTCTGCCCGTCAGCTCATCGAGGTCCCCACCCTGACGCGCGGGTGACAAGTGGCGGTGGAAACAGATGTAATGAGAAGCTCCAGTCTGGGGATATTCCGTTACTGTGGATGCGGAGTCAGGCTATCGCTGCCGGGCTGGAAATGGTGCCCGCAGACGTGATGTGGAAGATCGACGACTTGAATAAGCGAATCACGCGTCCGCTGGATTCCGCATTGTGGTGGCTGTTGGAAGTGTTGCCCCTCAAACGTTTACTATACTACAATTCGGATAGGCACACTATAAGGTGAAGTACTAGTGTATCATCACTTGGGCGCCATCTCACCTTCCCTAGGCCTCATTTTGGGGGTCCTCGGAGAATCTTGTCAGGTCAGAAGGTGCACGTGTCCGTGCTATTCAAGAACAACTACAAGCCTTATGCGCGATTTTACAACAACCCAAAGGGATGGCCAGAACCCATGTTTTGGAATGACGCAACTAGCCACAAGCGGCTTCAGGAGCTACCGGATCTGTGGGAGAAGGACATTTTTGATGAGGGTTCCGTTGAAACGTTGCTCAACGACCTTGAACGAGGCCGACCGAACCTGGATGCGCTGGACCGTCTAGCTTTCATGGCGAGTTTTGGTAGGTTCCTATCTTGTATCCTCTTTGGTGCTCATGATGATGTGTACTTAGATATCTGCAAAAACGCTATCAGAAATTATAGTAACGCGAAACAGATTTTGGCTGCCTTTTTGAGGAGCGAAGATAAATTGATACGGCTCAGCACCGCGGTCACCTATTGCGAGTTAGATTGGGATTGGTCTTTGGAGACGACCCACGACCAACTTAGTCAACAAATCACGGGAGACGTTTCTGAACTTTTAAAGAGCAACAAAGATTGCCGTCGTGCCTGCATGTACATACCGTCTCTTTGCAAGCGGGCGCACCTGAAGGAAGGACTGATGAAGGAAGAGAACTTGAAGAAGCTCGTCCAACTCTGCGACAACACGCGTGTCAACCGGCATGAGGAGGGGACTTCTACCGTTGCTTTCCACAGCGCACAGGCCTTGTCCATGTTAATGAAATGTGCGTCGACGCTTTTCAGCCTCGTATCTGCCTGTTCTGACGTCTGCACCAGTGGATGTCGAATTCGCCCAGAAACTCATCGATATTGATGCGGTGACTGATATTACCGAGGCACTGAATTCAAATTGCAAGTGGAACAGTCTGAGCGATCCTGTGTATGACTTAAGTTGATCTCAACAGGCAACCCTGTGCTGGTCTCCGTGTTGAGCGTCATGGATGGATTGGCGAAGCACGGTGTGTATGTTCCTGCAGACCCTTGACCCTTTCGCTGACATGTATCAGAGAGCGGCAGGGCGCCTATGAAGACGGGGCCAATCGTCGCTACCCTGCTCAAACTAGTCAAACAATTTGACGACTTTGTCGCACCGGCGGCTACCAGTGTCCTTTGCTCCCTCCTCCCAGAAGGTGTGTTCGACGATCGCAGTCTAAACGAGGATGTGCTGTCGACGCAGCTCCACAGGTGATCTGCGGCAGGATATGCTCCAATTCGGAGTGCTCTCCACTTTTCTTGAGATGTTAGATCGGTGCTCCGACGAGACCAGGAAAGTAGCGTGTGGCACGTTGGTCGAATTTGCGCGATATGGTACGGTCGTGTGTTCCACCTCTAACCAGCTCTATTCTTGTGATGACTGATTCCGGCGTAGAGGACGTCCAGCGCGCATTGTCCCAGGATGGTTACCTGCGGAAACTCGCGAAACGTGTATTGAGTCATGTCCTGAGCACGCGCGATGGCGCTATCATCGCCTTGGTGGCACTTGGAAATACAGGAGGTGCGGGGCATCATGGTGTCGTGTTTTCTTTGATCAGACATTCTAAGGTCGCAACGTTAGTGAGGAAGACTGTGATGGAGGCGATCAAGGCAATGAAGACGATTCATGTCCTCGTCGCTCGGTTGAACCAGAAATCGACTGCTCTTTCTGCCGCTTTGGCGCTGGCGCGTCTCGCGAGGAACGGTACGTCACCTGATAGGCTTAGCGACAAGGGTAGGTTTGTTTATCCCACTCGGGCAGATGATGTGGCTGTAATGGTATCCAACGATGAAGCCGGAGTTCATGGCATCTTGGGCATGCTTCAGCGCCGTTGGTTCGACGGACTACGCGGAGAAGATGGACTCCAAGTTCTATCTGAACTATTCGAATGCGGTGAGTTGCAAACGATGGGTCGACTCGGAATACGTTTGACAACTGCCCGTGTTCACAGAACGATTGCGATCTGCCTTCCTAAAAGCTGGGGCTATCGGCATGCTGTGCGACATGATCGTTCCTGAAAGCTACGAAAGCACTTATGCAAGTTTGCATTACCTACGAGTCATCGCAGAAATTGGTCAGCCTACTTTGTCTCCCAATCTGCCACTTACCCCCCCCCTGCAGATGAAGAGGGAAATATACTTTCAAGTCACGTGACCGAGAGCTTGGTTCCCCGAGTGGTGAACGCATTGTGCGTTCCGCATATGAGGGTACAGAAGATCGCGATGGAATTCCTGGGATTCCTCTCTGAAAAAGGTACGGTCAACTCGGAAGATGTGCGCTCTCGTGCTTGACGAAACCTCACGATTTCGTCCATAGAGGATCTGTGCGCTCCGATCGTCGAAGGCTTGTTGGGTCTGCTCGGAGATCGACACGCTGGCGTTGTTTTCGCTGTGAGCACTCTGTTGAGATCCCTAGCTACGGACAGTACGTCGTTTTCGCGTCTTACGAGG
The DNA here is from genome assembly GCA_038090035.1 of Xerocomus nothofagi. Classification (NCBI taxonomy): domain Eukaryota; kingdom Fungi; phylum Basidiomycota; class Agaricomycetes; order Boletales; family Boletaceae; genus Xerocomus; species Xerocomus nothofagi. The sequence goes on along the minus strand of JBBPLY010000323.1, from coordinate 14,421 downwards.
ATCCTTCTCTCATGGGGTGTGTTTGTCGTACAGAGTCTGTGCGTGACAAGGTACTGGAAGAAGACTCGTTTTGGGATTTGAGCCGAGAGTATTATAACGGGTTGAACCTCGAGTATGCCGAAACGGGCAGAGGCCCACGTAGGGGTGCGTACCCCATCTTGGGTTCTTTAGAAGGCTGATGGCGTATCGCTGCACAGGCGAAGTATACCATTCCGTCGGGCACATGATCGAGCTGATGCAGGCGCCCGAGAGCGACGAGTCGGGGGCCACGAGCGCAGAAGACCAAGTGACGGAGGAAAAGAAGTGGCTCGCATGCGTGCCGTACGAGCCCAAGAAGGAGAACGGACCCGGCGCGTACTGGATCGTGACGCTGTTGTGTTGTCCCCCGTTGTTGCTCTGTGGGGCGGGACGACGGGTGTACCGAGAATTATGGCAAGAGGGGTGATTGGCGTTCTCGAGACGAGGCACGGAATAGTCGTGTGGTCGAGGATCGGTGGTTTTGATAGATGTACGTCACGGCTGGACGTCTGGACGTTGATACCGTTACAGGTGACCGATTGATCTAGGTGCACCTCTTGTCATACAGTCATTTATCATCATCTCATGCTAACGTAATCTGAGGGGAAATTATGAGTCGTCCCAGTGCCAGTGACCCAGTCAAAATAAGTGCTGGTGGTGCGTGGGCCTGATAATGCGTTATAATAGCTTTTGCCAGGATGCCCCAACGCCATGCATTCTGAAGTTGTAACGGGAGGCGGCAGCCTCGGGTAAGGAACCCGAGACTCTGCTAGGTACCGCCATGGAGTGAGTTGAGTCGGCTACCGCTGATGTCTCTCAACTGCCAGCACGGTATATTGACACCATGCACGTTGCTACATTCTCTCGTACGATCTCATCGCAGAAAATAAGAAGGGAAAAAAAGAAAACATGACGGATCGTTTCACTCTACTAGTAGCGAGTCACATGTCGATGTTTTTTTTTTTTTTGTTTCACTCGGGAATAGTTCCGTTCAGTCTAAAGTCCCTGCTGCTCGCACCGATCGAGAACGTGATCGTTCCGTTGGGCCGTGCCCATCCCTGTCGGACGACGTCCCAGATCGACAAGTCATAGCGGGAGAGGGTGATGGATACTTGACCCGTCTGACCAGGCTCGAGCTCGATGTTGGTGAACCCTTTCAAGATCGACGGTGGCTCCATCGCCGAAAGAGGGTGATGCAGGTAAAGTTGGGGGATCTGGAAAGCGGAAACGCGTTCCTCGGTGGTCAACTCGGTGGGGTGAAGGAACGAAATGACGACCTACTTCGCCACCGTAAAGCGAGCCCGCGTTTTGGACGTCGAACGTGACTCGATATGCGGGCATGTGAAGCCTATACGTGTGTGTGTGTGTGTACGTACGTAGGGAGTTCATGATCGCCCCCGTTGAGAACGTTTATCGAGTTTACGAATGGACGACTCACCAAAGCGCGGTCGAAGAGCCTTCTGCGATTGGCGATGCTCCGCCGTTCTCCCAGTTATCGATCAACCAAGTCTCGGCGCTATCCATGGGTGCGACCGCTTGGATTCGAAGATTGGAATACTCAAAGGTGGTGTAACTCAGCCCAAATCCGAACTCGTAGCGCGGGGTGATGTTTTTCTGTTCCAGAACGCCGGGTCAGGTGGATCGTAGTACGACAACAGAGCGACGGCAAACTTACATAGTCAAACCATCGATAGTCGATGTAGAGCCTGAGCGACGATTCGAGGCACGCGTCAAGGCCCTCGTCGAGAATCTAAGAGTGGGACGGACGTACCCCTCTGTATAGTTGATTGACAGAATATCGGTGGCATCACCACCAAAGTCGGGTTGGGCAGGATAATCGGAAACGTTCTTTGCGATCGTGTACGGTAGCCGTCCAGACGGGTTCCAGTTCCCATACAGTACGTCCATGATCCCATTTCCGGCCTCGTTCCCTCCCAAGCTTGCCCAAACGATCTAAATCGATCAAATACCCGTTAAACCGCGTCTTTGGTGATACAGCGCAAAGAAGGGAACCAACAGCAGTGACGTTTGGATGTTCAACCCAAGGCTCGAGGATCAACGGACCGACGCTGTTTAAAACGACGATCGTGTTATTGTTCTGGGCCGCAACAGCAAGCACGAGTTGATCGCCGTCATGCCAAGCCGTCAGGTTCTGCCTATCACCTGCGTTTCCGTCGACGGTGATGTAACCCTGTACCAAGCAAGGTCAGCAACGAACCAACAAATCACATCGTATTTCGCACCTCTCCCGAGTCCGAATTCACGAAAACGATGGCAACTTCCCTCTCGATGACGATGTTTCCAGCCATGTCGAGGTTCCAGTCATCAAAGTCCCAGGACACGCTGGTTTGGTCTAACCTCGCGCGCGCCTGGATGGCTTCGTAGGGCTGCGTCGACCATATCAGCGTTAATCGTATCGTAGAGTCGCCAGGGTAACTTACAGAAACGAGATATGTGAAGTTGTCCGTCCTACATCACTCGTCAACACACGCATACCATGGGACGGAGAACGCACCCAGATCCCCATCCCATTGCCAGAATGCCGGTCGGATCACCACCTTGGTCGATATATTCGTTCGGGCCGGATATGGGCGGCGCAGCATCACTGCCCACGAGGACGATGCTTCTTGGCTTGTTCAAGGGCAACACACCTTCGTTCTTTAATAAGACTATGCCGCCTGCTGCGATCTGGCGCACGACCGTCGAGTGATTAGCCTGGACATTGACGTACGGATTCGTCACCGGGTCAAGAGGGTCGTTTATGTTGAAAGACACGGGCGGATAATTCGCATCCTGATGCATATAGTACCATGCGGCGATGATACGCATGGCCATGTCGTCGAGACGGGTCATGGAGATGGTGTCGTTCATGACGAACGTGGTGAGATTGCCGCCAAAGTAGGAAGATATGGTCGCATTTTGACCAAAAAAGACTCCTCCGGGCATATCCATCTGCAGGAAGAGCGTTAGTTCCACATCCAGGATGAAGCAAGATACTTGCATCGAGGCCGGCAACCGCACTCAGGGTCTCCGTCGTTGCGGCCCAGTCGGACATGACGTCTATGATCCATCGCTTAGCTTCGGCGACGGCCGAGGTACGTTCACTTACACCCTTGGAATCCAAACTCGCGCTTCATCATGTCATTCAGAGTTTTGTTGTTGTTGCAAGCGTATGAGTCATTGATCAGGTCTACGTTAACGGAATGGGGTCGGTGAGATGACGGGAATAAGCAGTGACGAAAGAATCGAAAGACTCAACTGTAACTACACATGACTGCCGATACGCCCGCCATGACGGAGCGCATGAAAGGCTGGGCGTATATCTCGTGTTCGGTTCTGTCGTCTACATTCGAAGACTCTTGTGTTCTCTTCCACTCTTGTTCGCTACAATGAGCAAATATATCAGGGGTGTATCGAAACCAACAGGATGCAAGCCCGAATCGGTCAAGGTAACGCACTTGTTGATGTAATGCTTCGCAGTGGCTTGTACGCCCCCTGCTTGCATTCCAAGAATAGTTTCGAATGCAGCCTCCCCCGAGAGGAATGGATCTGCGCCGAACCCTTCCCAGTTACGGCCACCTTGAGCGATACGGCCCATGTTCATCATTGGGCCCAGTGCAACGTGAGCACCCTTTCCTTTGAATTCCTGTCCCATGTACAGACCACGCATACGCATCAAGGCGCGATTCCATCTAAGAACGGGTCAAGGGTAGGTAAACTAACGATGATGGACTGAGGATAAACGTACGTAGATGCAGTCGTGATGCCTGCTGGGAAAGCCGTAACGTCGGCCGCGTAACGCACGCCCAGCGGAGAATCCTAGTAGCCATGCGTTGAGTCCGTCAACAGGTCCGGGGATCAGAACAGGAACGGTCACCTCTAGACACAGTCCAGGGAAATCACCCACGGGACCAATGTTACCCACACAGTTGCCATATATGCCAGTTGTCAGGTTGACTTTATCCCAGACAGTGAAATTAGCGATCTAGATTTCGCATGTCAATTGTGTAAGAGGTTAGGTTACAGCGCGAATGATCACTGAGAGGGAATGACAATAGGGAGAGACTTACGAGAGCTTGTGCCTTTGCGTGTGCTGTTGCCCAAGCTGGACCAAAGTCAGGAACGATTTGGGGATCTGGGTTGACTGGAGGGGGGTACCAAGGATCCGTGGCGGGGTAAACTGGCGGATCGGGTGGCGTTGACGGAGTTGGGAATGGGCTGAATGGATACTCGGAAATAGGAAGAGTGAGTGGTCCTGTCTCGGTTGCAAGAGAGGAAGTAGGACTATAGGACGTTGTCGGCAAGGATGTCGAAGCGGTGGTCGTAGCAGCTGAACTAGCGTTGCTTGTGGACGTTGTAGAGTTAGATGGAGCCGGAGAAGAGGGGAAGGTGGCAGACGTGAAGTTGGAGGACTGTCCTGCAACAAAGGGCAGCAGCGCCAGCAGTGGCGAGAGCCTGAAGGACTTCATTCCGACGGAGGGGGCTGATTGAGAAGTCCTCGAATTTAAACCATTGTACGCCCATGGTCTCGTCCCTCACGCTCGCCATCTCCATCTAATTGTGGAAATCCGTCGGACTCGCTGCATGAGGTTTCTGGTAGAAAACCACGGGAAAATCTCGGTAGACGTGATGACTACCTTGCCGGCAGCTGCGTCTGGCATTTCTCTACCCTTGCTAGATGAGAGTGAGTCGCATGGGAAGTATCATAATAGAAACCGTGTGCTGGCGGAGCGTCGGGTATCCGACTCGGACGAACGGCAGGAAACCGAGGACGAGGATGGAGTCGACGCTCATGCCTGCAGGGTGATCAATAAAGTTCTAGTACTGCCACCGACCTCGGTCAACTTTGGCGTGGTCAGGCATCGCCCAAGGCCGCGGACGCACGTACGGCGAACGTCGCAACATTCATTCATCCTCCGAGCGACGACCACAGTCTTGGGAAATTCCTGATGAAAATAACGAGCGCCAACACGAATGGGGATCGAAAACTTCGGCGGTATCATTGGGATTATCGCCGTCGATTATTCCGACATGTTCGTCGACGTCGCATAACCTCCCCACAACCTCACCCCAGCCCGTGTCAGCATCAAATTCGAGCTGTCAATCGTATTAGCGGCTAAATCTCGAAGCGCGTCGTTTTACGAATTCCCATCAAACATCCACGAGGACCATGCCTGGAGGCCCTGGACCACGTTCTTCAAGCCCTGGCAAGTGACGTGGAAAGTGTCCTGCTGACCGACCCCGATGTCATTCTACTGTATGTCGTCTCAACTCCCACTGACTTTTTACCTGGTATTCAGGTCCCGGCGTTGCCATGATCCATTCATCACAATGATCCGGTTTCGTCATAAGGCCGCTCAATCGTCAAGCTCGCCGTGACCCTTAATACTTTAAATACTACGCCCCACAAGCCTGCGTAAACCGAGCGCCTCGATTTTCACTCCATAGCGAAATGGCACGAAAACCGCTCAGGTTCTTGCTGCTCTTCGCGTCGTACATCCTCGTCTGTACCGGCACGCCTTCGGGTTCTTCCCCATCTGCGCCAACGCCAGACCGTACGAACTCCTCCACCCCTTCCAACACTACTATCCCAAGTTCCCCTTCTACCACACCTTCAGCGAGTTTGATTCCATCCCCGAGCGCTAATGTTACGACCAATTCAACCTCGAACACCCCCACCCAGTCCGGACCTCTCACTATACCAATCTCAGTGTATCCCTTCACCCCATTCCCTACACCCACTCTCCTACCAGAGCCACCCGTATTCCCCGAAACTGACCCATTATACCCTCCTCCCGTCAGCCCTGACCCAGTGATCGTCCCTGACTTTGCACCCGCATGGTCCATCGCGTATTCCAAAGCCCAAGCATTGGTTCGTGCTACTTTCTCTCGTCTCTCACCAAACTCGACTTCCTCACCCACCCGACTCTGTCATTTTTGCTATGCTGTAGATCTCAGGCTACACGATCGAGCAAAAAGTTAACATCACCACCGGCGTCGGTTGGACGTACGGTCCCTGTGTGGGAAACATTCCCCCTGTTGTCGACTTCCCCGGTCTCTGTCTTCAGGTAGATTCATTCTTGATGTCACCAAAAGTTCTGTCCTCTCAGACCTGTAACAGGACTCTCCCCTTGGAGTCCGTTTCACCGATTTAGTCAGCTCGTTTCCAGCAGGTATTACCGCCGCGTCAACGTGAGTGGCCCCGATCAGAGTTTCACCGTAGCTGGACCTGAAGCTTATTTCCACAGATGGAGCCGTGCTTTGATCCGAGCGCGTGGACTCGCAATGGGCCAGGAATTCAAGTCCAAGGGTGTCAATCTTGCCCTCGGTCCTATGATGAACATGGGACGCGTTGCTCAAGGCGGACGTAATTGGGAAGGTTTCGGTGCTGACCCGTTCCTTTCCGGAGAAGCCGCGTACGAAACCATTCTTGGCTTGCAAGCTGGTGGCGTCCAGGCCACCGCCAAGCACTACATCAACAAGTTGAGTTGGACCAAGTTTTGGCGTAGTTATCGATCGTTTACTCCCCCATCCATGGCAGCGAGCAAGAACACTTTCGTACCTCCTCATCGTCCAACGTCGATGACCGGACCCAGCATGAAATCTACGCGCAACCATTCCTGCGTTCCGTGATGGCCGGCGTATCGTCGGTCATGTGTAGCTATAGTCAGTAACGTTCACCTATACATGATCCGCGCTCTAACCTCTTGTCAAGACCTCATCAATGATACCTATGCCTGCAACAACAACAAGACCTTGAACGATATCTTGAAAAGGGAGTTTGGTTTCCAGGGCTGTAAGTGCCTTTCTTTTCATAGGTTGGGATGAAATCATGCATTGAACTATCACAAGTTGTCATGTCGGATTGGGCTGCAACCATGGATACGCTATCCGTTGTCGAGGGTCTTGACGTCCGTGCATCTCGGCTGTCTACTCTAGAACGTCCGTTGACGTCAATTTTACAGATGACTATGCCTGGTGACATCTTTTTTGACTCTCACACTTCCTACTTTGGTGGAAACCTGACCGCGTTCGTCAACAATCATACCATCTCAGTGGCTCGCCTCGACGACATGGCCACGCGTATCGTCGGCGCATGGTACTACTTGCACCAGGATCAGGACTATCCAGAAACGACCATCAACTCCTGGAACATTCATGATCCTATCAACCAGCAAGTCAATGCTCTGAGTGATCACGCCAACGTCATTCGGGAAGTCGCAGCTGGTGGCATTGTTTTGCTTAAGAACGAGGGCGCACTGCCTTTGAAGAAACCCAAGAGTTTGGTCCTCGTTGGAAGCGATGCCGCGCCACCCGAGTCTGGTCCCAACGAGTACCCAGACCAGGGTGGTGACCCAACCGGGATCCTTGCCATGGGCTGGGGATCTGGGTATGTACAGTTCTTTATGTCAATTCCCGTGTGCTCGCTAACTTGATTTAAAGAACGACCAGGTTCATATATCTTATCTCTGTGAGTCGAACGTTCCAAGCTGAATGATGTTTCCGATGTTGATCTACCCATTCTTTGTCAGCCATATGAAGCAATTCAAGCACGTGCCAGAAATGATCAGACCATTTTTTCATGGGACTTTAACAATTGGGACCTAACCGCGGCGGGAAATGCAGCCATCGACCAGGAGGTTGCTATCGTTTTCCTGAACTCTGACTCCGGCGAGGTGCCTTTCCACGATCTCGTCCATTGGCCTATCGCTGACTCGCAGGGTAGTCCTACATCGGGGTCGATGGAAATCAAGGTGACAGGAACAATCTGACTGCTTGGCACGGGGGAGATCAACTCGTCCTCTCTGTCGCTGCCCAAAACAACAATACCATCGTCGTTGTCAACAGCGTTGGACCTCTCATTCTTGAACCTTGGGTTGAGCACCCCAACGTCACTGCCGTCGGTGTCTCTTGATCCGTGTTTGTCACCGTTATTTCTGATTCGTTGATCCAGATCATCTGGGCCAGCCTTGGCGGAAACGAGGCTGGCAATGCGATCGCAGATGTCTTGTATGGGGCTTGGAATCCATCCGGGCGCTTGCCATATACGATCGCCAAGAACGCTAGCGATTATTCCGCTCAACTCCTCTTGAACGATTCCGGGCTCAGCATCCCGCCCATCAACTATACCGAAGGGTACGTTCTTCGACCCTTTTACCTCGGCATGCGATGTTCATGGAGTCCCTCAGGCTTTATATCGATTATCGCTGGTTTGACGCTGTGAGTGGGACAGACGGTAAATCGGTCGTCGTTTCTCACGTGGTTCGTCTTAGCAAAACATCGCTCCCCGCTACGAGTTCGGTTTCGGTCTGAGTTACTCGACGTTCGAATACTATGACCTCGCAGTGAACCCCATCGCTTCCACGGACATCCCAGAGACGGAGCTCATCGAGAACTGGATTGCTGGAGGCGCCTCTCCCATCGCCGAGGGTTCGAGTACGGCCCTGTGGTAATCCCTTTTTTTCCACTCTGGCCGAAACCACGTTCATCTGACTTTTTCACTTTTCCTCTTCCTCCCTAGGCTCCACACGCCCGCGTTCAAAGTGACGTTCGAGGTGAAGAACACGGGATCCCGCTTCGGCGGCGAGGTAAGCCTATCCCCGTCTCCCAATTCCCCTCGCGCGTCGTTCTCCAACTCAAAAAAAAAACACGGAACGCCTCTCGTTAGATCCCTCAACTCTACGTGCATCATCCTCCGTCGGCCAACGAGCCTCCTTCGATCTTGAAAGGGTTCACCCACGTTGATTTAGGGCCGGGTCAGTCTACTCGGGCGTCCATCACGCTCTCTCGGTATGATTTGTCGATCTGGGACGTCGTCCGTCAAGGATGGGCCAAGCCGGACGGGACGATCGCGTTCTCGATCGGTGCGAGCAGCAGGGACTTTAGGCTGAACGGTACCATCCCTCTCTGAGTCTTCTATCGAAGGACGGAAGAAAGACGCGGAGGACGGAACGAGAATGATATCACTTTTTGGATGGACGTGGTTCGCCGCAGAGCGCACGATCGGACGCTCTTTTATAACTGACGGTTCGGATACTTGTTCATGATTCGTAAACGGAGTAGTGAGAATAGTACAATGCTACTTTTGGAGCGTGTTTTCGACTGGGGGGGGGGACGTATGTATGGTTGACCGTGTGGCCGTTGTCTATCGGTTCTCGGTTCTCGGTTCTCGGCACCCAATTTTAACGCCATCATGATTGAAGTCGCCTCCAAACGTTCGTCGACGTTGTTCGTTTCCAACGCGGGCGGGGTTGGCCGGTTTGTCAGTAGGTTAGGACGTGACACGTCGGTGGTTCGAATGAGCGATCCCGCCGCCGTCTTGGCGCTGACACGTCCACGGCAGGATTCTCCTCGTGCAAGTTCCAGCGTTCTTTCGACGAGCGCACGTCGGAACGGCGATAGCCCCTCTCTCGAACCGGCGTAACATCGACGAGGGAAGAACGAGTCGTTGTTCGGATACGGCCAGCAGCGAGTCGAAGAACCCGCGACGATCGAGATCCGTCAGTTCGGAGTCTCCCGTCCCTCCGTCCCTCCGTCCGTCCCTCTGTCGTCACGTATCGACCACCGCGACGTTCACTCGGTCGGACACTCTCAAAGCGATGGTTTCGCTTACCTACTGTAGGTACCGAGTTCGATCGATGACGGGCGGGAATCGCAGACGCACGTCGCGACGACTCGGATAGTTTCCAGGACTCTTTTGAATCGTACGTCGAAGAGATCACGAATCACGGATCGTATATCGGATCGGATCGGATGTACGTCGTGGGAGGGGACGAATCGACGGAGACGTGATTGTCGGCGGTGGCACCCCGTCCGGGGGAAAGGAGCCACGCCCACTCGAGACGCTGACGTTGGGGAGGACGGGTGGTTACCTACCTTGCGGGACGTACAGGGGGCACGCCAAGGGTGACGAAATCGGAACCCAAACGCTTACCGAAGACAGAACGCGCATACCGAGGCGAGCAAAAAACCTATAAGCGAGAATGAACGCGTCAACGAGGGGATGAAAGTGGGAGGAAGGAAAGAGAGAGACGAAGCACATGTCTTTTTTATATGAGATACGGCGACTTCATGCACGCGCGTCGGAAGACGTACAACGGAAGAAGCGTCCTCCCAAAAAGAGGACTCCGGGATTTCGGAAATGCGGTTGTTTCGACTTGTTTTGGCGTTTGAATGAAAGTTTGGCCCTCCACGAGGCTACTAACTGTATCAGGGTTTCTCCCGTCTTACGGCGGCGAGATCTAGAGTCGTCCTCAAAGAGCAGCACGAATTATCACGCACGCCATGGATCGCCTCGAATACCTCACGCTCGTGTTGAAAGTGACCCAGTCACAACATAATAATCAAGCATTTCAGAGCGACACGACGTACTGTAACATGACCAGCAAGAAGCACATGAACGACAGCATGAGCGAGAAGAGCAAACGTTGAAAACATGGAACAAACAAAGCGACGAGTACGGACGAATATTCCTTTGCAAAAACAAAGAGAGCTCGGACGAAAAGACCACTCAAGCCTTGATCGTCCACACGGTCTGGTAGACGCTCACTAGACCACGGACGTAGCGCATGTCACGAACGTATCCGTCGATCAGCTCGCTTATTTCCCACTCGGTGAGCCCACCTTGATCCCTCAGAAACGGTTTCAGACTTTCCGCAAACATCGTCATCGTGTTGAGGTAAGCACGGCCCAAAGATTTCTGGCGCGGAGATGGGTGCCATTCTCCGATGGGGATGAGGTATTCTTGGATACGACCATCTGTGAACGTGCCAACGTCTCTTAACCAGTGGGGTATACGATTGGTGATCTCGTGAAGATCACAGTGTTCCAAGAGATCGTTGACAACTTCGAAGAAGCGTGTGGCGCCAGGGGCATCGACGGCCGGGTTGCCAGGGTAACCGGGAGCAAATGTAACATACCGGCCGATTTCGCCAGAAAAGAAAATGCCGCCACGTCGCAGAACACGGGCAGCTTCGCGTAACATCTCTGGATAGTTGGGTACCTGTTTGTGGTATGAAAAGGAAGGGATTACCATGAGCGAATTACGTACTGCCAGAGAGACATTACGTGCATGGACAAAGTCCATTACACCGTCAGGCCAACGGAGGGGCTGCGTGACATCGAGGATCTCGAATTGGGCGTTGCTGAGAGGACGCCTGGTCGCGATCGGAACTGCACGTCGATAAAAGTAAGATAGAGGGAAGGGGAAGCCAAAAATGGCCGAAGATGCGGAACGAGCAACGTGTCATGTACGTACCAATGTCTACGCCGGAGAACCTGACGTGTTCAAATTGATTTGCCATATCCATCAACCTATCAAACAAATTCAGAATTCGGTATAGACGGATGAGAAGGATCAAAGGTCCAATCAGATGAGATCACATACCATTGACCGGTCCCCGTACAGAGGTCGAGGACGCGTTTGTGCCTGCCCGACTCGTAGGCTAACGCTTCGGCGACGGGACCGACAAAGTGAGAACGCAATAGGTCGTGTAGAATCTTGTGTTGCGCGTTTAGCCTCTGAAAAGGCTGTCAAGGTAGGGAGAGGAGTGAAGAGATACCGACGTACCACTTGTTCCTCGCCGTCGACAGGCAATGGGTATGGCAAGTTACCATGAGAATGGAAGAGCCGACCACCGTATTCTCTAAAGTGGCCTGGAAATTCGTCTGCTCCTAGTTCAGTCAAGACTGACGAGGTATCGGAGGAACCGTCGTCGTCGTCGTCGTCGTCGTCTGAGGCTACAAAGTCCGGTAAGCCGGAGGGGGAGATGATGTTTGGTTCGTCGTCTTCCTGCAGATTGTGGCGGTTGTTCAACTCAATCGCCATGACCAACTGAGGTAAGGAAGCCGCAAGGGGAGAACGGTATGCGTACTGAGTTTGGTGGAAGATGACTGTGCGTTGGCAAGACAGAAATTGGACGCCGCTGCAACTACTGAGTTTTATATCGATAGTAACTCAGCGAAACAGAGTAGAAGCTGGGCACGAGGTCTAAACAAGCGGCCCTGTTGAATACAGCGTTGAGATGGGGAAACGCGCATGTCTGCCTACAAGATGAGACGGTTCCCAAGGCGAAATGAACGGGTCTGGGGGACAAGCGATGTTGAGCCACGCGATGGGACGACGAACGAGCGGTGTAGAGAGTGCCATCGCTGAGTGATTGAGTCCGCGTGGATCCGGTGTAGGCTGATTCTGGACGCCACACGAACGGACCGAAGCCAATAAAGTAAAGAGGACGACAGAGCCATCGATCTATGGCGAAAAGGATTAGGCTTGCGTCAACCAAAACGAACCGAAATTGGAGCGAAATGGCGGTGGGAGGGAACAGCCCGTTACGGAACCGCCTCATCGAAGGATCGATTCGTACCACACAGGCCTCACCTCCAACCGAAATCCGTCGTATTACTTCTCCCATGGGCCAGTCCCGGGGCTCCGAACTTTCAAGTTTGCTTCCGCGGAGGAACGCGTTTGGGGGTGCGGAGGTCACGTGGCTTCCTGTGTTTTCCCCTAAACGCTCCGACCTTGACCATGAACGACGTCGACGACTTTTTTGCAGAACAGGACAGGCGAATGAGCCTCCCTGACCAAGACGTAGACCAATACGTCCGTCTCGCGTTATCGCGGAGGAACCGGCGGTACGAGACACGTACTTATCGTTTCAAATGCACTGAAACGCCATCCGCAGATCAACACAGGGATGCATTGGCAGTTCGGAAGATGATCATGGCCTACAAGCACGGCATCCTCCTGGTGACCGGCTCACCGAGCAAGCTCAACGAGGCCTTTCATTCGAATTTTCACTACCGATGATGTGAGTCTCATTCTCGAGCTAACGACATGCTCTTAACTTCCGACAGACATGACCGATCTTCGGGGCTCGAGACAAACAGTCCAGTAGCAGGCAATGCCAGGAAAGAGTCATTTCGTGTCTTACCTGAACCTTCTTTCACGTGCGTTTCCTTTCCCATCGTTTTACGACGACACGAGGCGAATTGCTGCCAAAAGCACACCTGTCGAGGCACATCGCGTTAAACGGCGAAAAACAACTGATGGACATGCTATTCCCAACCCGGTAGATCGTTCCGGTGCCTCAGAAGGTCCAATTCCAGGCCCCAACACCTCGAGGACGACGGAACGAAGAAGCGACCCTGTCGAACCTTTTTCAGAGTATGTTTCCGTCAACCCTGTTGGGACGTGAGTGTCTCCGCAGGCTCGTTCAGCGCGAGTGATCAAAACAGCATGTTTAGCTCCACAGACCTAGGCCCTGAGAATGACCGGGATACGATAACGACATTTGCACAGGCTCAGACGGATCAAACTGCTGATCTGGCTGTGTCGGTTACGAATGAAATACCCTCCTGCACTCACCAAAGTACTCCCGTTGTCCAGATGAAGCTGGTCCGGGCACCGAGAACACGAGAACTCGATACTCCACCTTCCGTATTGGAGACGCTCTCGCCCCCGCTGGTTTCATCACACCGCAATGCAACGACTCTCGGCTCCACCACGTTCGATGGTCACGGAAATAATAGCCCTGAGCCCCTAGAGAGTTACGTCCAATCATTGCCTCTAGATGGGAGCCCAAAGATTACATCGACTCCAGGCGTCCACCCAGACATGGTCGTACCTCCATCATCCAGATTTAGTAATCATTCACACGACGGTGATTGCCTTGAAGAGAACCCAACGCCCAGAATGCCTGCAGGATGCAGTCCAGCAGCGGACCCAAATGACGGTAATATCACGAGCCCCGAAGACACGACGTCTGGACGGTCCCGCAATGCAAGCAGGGTCTCTCACACTCCTTCTATCGAGGTGCAACATTCGTCTTCCAATGTGCTCGTTCCAAAGGAACAACCGGCACGTAAGACGGTGAATAGCGTTAGGCGATCCAGGAAAACATCAGGAAACGGGAGTAGCAGTAAGCAAGCCAAGGACAAGCCAAAACTCGTTACGCCGCTCGAGTACGCTCAGAAACTACAATTGTGCGTCGATCTACAGGCCAAGATCAAGACAAACTATCTGAGGGGAAAACGCATATTCTACGTTGGGGGTGACATGATGTACGCGAGCGCTGCGACCCGGGGACGCATGGAATACGTGAGCCATCTTTACGTTCGCTGCAGCACCGTTGGTCGTATTGTGGCTCTGCATCTCTGCCAATGTGGTGCCACTTGGCTCCATCACTCTGCAAGGTTCGACGCGTAGCATCGGCTATATACTGAACGTATTTCTCGCAGATCGTGAAGCACGGAGGAACATTGATTCCAAAATACGATCCATCCAGCGTGACGCACATCGTGACAGACACAGGCGTTCGCCGAACGCTGCAAGCACTGTCGCTCAAGTCCCTATCAGATATCCCCGACGCCATCCCCACTGTCACTTGGAACTGGGTCGTCTCG
>JBBPLY010000322.1:0-11884 GCA_038090035.1 Xerocomus nothofagi | reverse complement strand
GTTGGGTGGGATAACAATTTGACGAGGGCGGTGCATGATGAGGACGGCGTCCGTTTTTTCTGGCTGGAACTCCCAACGTGTCTTGATGAGTGCATCTGCGTTACTGATGGCGTGATACGCATATACTTGGTCAAACGTTCACGATCGCGCCGTAGAGACCATCACGCACCGTTCCAAGTCCTCACTCAAGTTCAAACGTTTAGCCCTCCGCGTAGCGACGACGAAATCGGGCTCGATCGGACATTCTCGCGGGAGGTAATCGGCCAACAGGTTGATCCCGGCGTCGTGCTTGTCCAACTCTTTCTGAAATTCGGGATCGTAGATGTTGCCTTCCACGATCACGTCTCCCGTGTCCTTGTCCATCGATCCATACGTGCCAATCTGTCGATCGGAGTGGATCGTATATCAGACGGAACGACGACGACGAGGAGACTGACTCGGATTTCCTTCCTTGTATTCCAATTGATCCACTTGGAGAGCGTCTCAAAGATGATGTCGATGAACTTGCGCGGTACGAGCGCCAGGTCCATCATGATGACGAACAGTAACCCTCGCTCTGAGGGTTCGTGATGAAAGTAGGGAGAAGAAAGGAGGCTTTCGGTGCGTCGGAACCAGATTCGTTTAAGTAGGGCCCGTCTTGGCGCTTGGCGCCGCTGGACATGATCATTTCGGATTTCCTGTACTGCACTGATCTGATAATGGCGGCGGCGACGATTGGTCGGCGGACCACACGACCACAACGAGATGGCGGCTGTTCAAGGCTGTGAATCCTTCTAGAATATGCAAGGTCCAGATGTGCGCCGGCCCATGAGATACATATCTCTGCGTGATCGCACACAAGCCTAGGCTATTCGAGACGAAGCGGCGAATGGTAAAACGGATCCAGCCCGAGGTATACCAACCCTCGAAGAAATGGTCAGTGACAATGAGGAATATCTAGGCTACCCTTGAGCCTGGATGATCTCAGCGAGGAATACGGTTGTCGATCCCGCTCCTTGGATGTCTAATATCGGTACAATTATCACGAGCCGGAAGAACGAGGTTTACATGGTATTTACGCAAAACGCAAGATCACGAAATCATGATACAAGTACAGTACATCGCATCGAGTCTGATCAGCAGTCACGTTCAGATCTTGGGGGAAAATAGGTCGTTTCATCACTCGGTAGCCTCCTCCAAATGTTTGAATGGATCGACCGCTTTGATCAACTGAGATGCCATGCTGTGAGGAACCGACGACGAACGAAACTGTAAAAAAACGACACTGACCGGATCTATAAAGTCTTCCTCGCCGTCGTCGTCAAGCGGATCCCACGGCGGAGAGTCGTTGTACCATCTAACGAACACACGATGAGCGCGAGTCACGACGCGAGACGGACCACTGACAGTTTGTCGCCGGTCGGTTCAGGCCTAATAGCGTCTCGGAAAAATCTCCTCTTTCGTTTGATGGGACGCCTCATGGAATAGAGGGGCGTGAGCGTGTATTCGTCATCGGCATCGACGTCGTGGCGAAGGAGACCAGTCTTGGCATTGTCCCACCAAGCAAATTTACCTTTGGAACCAGAGTCTTCTTCTTTGGGTAGGAGCGCGAGAGTGAGTTTATCGCCCGCTATATCACCGGGCATGATCAACGATGCCGGGTCAACATAGAAAATCGGCGAACGTACACTTGTCAGAGAGGTACATGCAGTACGCAGGGCAGACGTAGGTGCCCGTGATGAGGAACTTGTCGATGAGCTTGTCTACTTGGTAGAGGTGTTCCAGGACCACGTCGGGGGGAATGGCGATTTGACGAGGGTGGCGCATGACGAGGACGGCGGCTCGCCTCTCCTCTTCGAATTCCCATTGCCATTTGATGCTCGCATCGGCGATCTCATGGATATCCCTACGGTCGTATGAGGCCACGTCGGAAATATGGAACCACCGTCACGCACGATTTATCGTCCTCTTCTAGATCCTTGCTCTTGCACCTGCGCGAGGAGACGACGAAATCGTCCTCGATGACGCCTTCCTGTGGCGGGTAGTTGGCCAAGTTGAACCGGATGTCCTGCCTGTCCAACTCTTTCTGGAATTCGGGATCATAGACGTTGCCTTCCACCATCAGTTCCCCCGTATCCTTGTTGACCGTGCCATATGAACCAATCTGCCGAACGAGAGCGAAACGTATTCAGAGATTGGGGATCGACGAAACGTTCGTGACGGGACTGACCCGGATTTCGCTAGTCGGTTCCCAGTTGACCCACCTGCCGGCCGTTTCGTGGAGAAGATCGATGTATTTGCGTTGCATGAGCGCCATGGTTTGGTGAGGGCGCGATGCGTCGTGGTAAAAAGGAAGAGTTGCGTAGGAACTCGATCCTTTTAAAGGCTGCAAGACTTTGGCGCCAGCGGACTCATTTCCTGTACAGACACCGCTCCACCGATAGTGGCAGTGACGACGGATTTGGTTAACACGCGATCAAAGCAAGGCGACAAAGGCTGTGAGTCCTTTCGTGGAAGAATGAAAGGCCCCCTTTGCCCCAACGAGGAGCCTCGAAAGAATCCGTTGGTCGAACGGTATATTCACCACTTCCCTCATCGTCTTGTTCAGTGCGAACGCTGCACTGGTGTGATCCAGACGACCACCCTCGTCCTTCATGTTCTCATAGAATATCGAGGTGATCTTCGTCGTCGCTTCGTCGTCCACCGCCCACATCGTCCCAATCACAGAACGGAACCCAGCGAACTGCATCGCTGATGCGAGATGAATCACCTCGTCTGGACTTTCCTCGTCTCCGACGGTCGTATGACAAGCAGACAGATACGCAAACTGGGGGTTCTCCAACTCACACTGGATGATTCGTTGGATCGTAAAGTGTCCATCATGGAGAGCAAAGGCGGACTCGGAGGGATGTTGTCGATTTGGGAGACCATGACATGCGAAATGAACCCATTCGTTCTTGCTGAGCTCTTTAGAGACCCGGGCGATGGAGGATTGTGGGCCCTCGATACGCGTGAACGTGGAAAAACCATCAACGCACTGGGCAATGTTGTCCAGCTCGGCGCCAACGGAAACAAGTTTACTCTCGCCGATGGCTTGCGCTTGACCGATGCCAACGATGCATTTCCCTTCAGCTGCAGAGTTCGACGAATCGTGCTGTCTGACACGAATGAGGGCGGTGAGGGTGGGCGTGTAAGACGAGATGTACAGTTCAACGAGATTCTGTTGGCCCCTCCTATAAGGACCAGCAGCATGCAAGGGGAGAAGGGTAAACTCCGCAGTTGGGCACTACCAAATACGCGATTGAAGAGGGCACGCCGAACGGAGGAAGTCGACGATGGGGGAAACGACATCGTCCCAGAGTCCCCGTAAGAATATGGCAAAATCTCTCCTCACGTCCATCGTCCTTGCGCGCATAACCAAGGTATGCAGCTTCGATGTCAGTTCTCGAACCCCGTCTTTCGTAATGGACAATGGGATGTGAACGGGATCCCTGTCGCGCAAGACAACGAGCGCATCGCAGCCATACTTGCTCGCATTCACAATGATGGCAGGGCCCTCACGCGCTGCTTGTTGCAGATCGGAGAAGAGCGAGGGGAGAAGGAAACGTGAAAGACCGGGTAAACGGCGGATGTGGGTCACAACATTTTCTAATTCAATGTCGAGGCCGCACACCCGATCATGCTGATCTGCACTAGGTGAATCGAGGGCATTGCAAATGAGCGAGGTCAGCTCCGTGAATTGGTTAGCCAATGTCTTTCCTTCCGAGCCAGATGCAATGACGTCGTCAAGCGGGGAACGGAGGCGGGTGAGCTGGCTCCAAAACACGCCCCTTCCCTGTTCTAGAAGTTCGACAGCGATCGCGGGAGAGCGATTGCGAACGCAAGCGGAAAATGCGTCAACAGCAAGCGACGACGTGAGGTTCTTGAGGATGGGAAGATGTCGAGGTAAAGATGGTAGGGTGGCGAGATGATGAATGATTAATCGAAGACACGTTCGGTATGCTAAATGTGTCGTGGGATGCCGGAAATCTTCAGCCGCATGAATCCATGCTTTGGCGACAGACAGATCGCTGGAAAATGCCACTTGGGACACATCTGCTTGCTCAGTATATAGACTGAACAACTCCTCCTTGTCATGCAACTGACTCAACCGCGTGAATCGGGTACGGAGGGAAGTAGCAAGGTCTTCCAGTGCACCTGATCGGTCTGGGTGGCCTAGTGGACAAAGTGACAGTGCGTCTCAGCCAAGGGCAATGACATCGTTCAAATCTTCCATTACTCCAAGTTGCTGATACCGAATAGAAAGACGAGCCGCAAGGTGTAGTACTTTGAACGGTGTGGGTGCCCCGGTAGGCAAAGCGTCAGTGCATCTCGGGCGAGGTCAATAGCCTCGTTGAGGTCCTCCACTGCTGCGAGCTGCTTATACCGAGCGGAGAGATCAACTGTGAGGTTGTTTAAGGATGTTGACCGACCTGGGTGCCCTGGTGGGCGAAGTGCCAGTACACCCCTGTGGAGGTCAATTGCCTCGTTAAGATCCTCCATCTCCCCGAGTTGCTTGCACCGAGTACCGAGATGATTTGCAAGGTTGTTTAATGACATTGATCGATTTGGATGATCTTGTGGGCAAAGTGCCAGCGAATCTCGGCCGAGGTCAATGGCTCCGTTGAGATCGTCCATTACTTCGAGCTGGTCATACCGAGAGAAGAGGCGGGCTGCAAGGTTGTTCAGGCACATCGATCGGTCCGGGTGACTCTGTGGGCAAAGTTTCAACGCTTTTCGGCCGAGGACTATAGCTTCGTTGAGATCATTCATTTCTCCTAGCCGCTTGTACTGTGTGGAGAGGTGAAGTGCGAGATTGTTCAAGGATGACGAGCGATCCGGATGCCCCAGCGGGCGAAGCGCCAGTGCATCTCGATCGTGGATGATGGCCTCACTGAGATCTTCTATCACCCCAAGCCGGTTGTACCGATTACCAAGACGAACTGCAAGGTTGCTCAAAGACATCGATCGATCCGGGTGTTCCGGTGGACAGAGTTTCAGTGCTTCTCGGTCGAGGACAATGGCTTCTTCAAGGTCCACCATCGCCCCGAGTTGGTTATAACGATCATTGAGATGGTTTGAAAGCTGAGTCAAGCAGACAGATCGCTTGCGGTTCCAAGGCGGGCAAAGCTTTAGCGCTTTGCGATCAAGGATGATCGCCTCGTCGATGTTATTTGTCCCGCCTCCCTGCTGAAACTTGGCGACAAGGGATTCCGCCTGTGAGTGCAACTGCTTCACTGGTGGGGACATCATTTCATTGCTCTCGCACAGACAGAAACAGAAAAGAACCTTTGGAATCCATGTGGACTCACCGACTTTGATTCGATATGGTGGTTTGGGGAAACGCTGATGGGCCAGAACCGAAAAGGCAACGATACCCACGTTCTTCTACACTCGAATAGCACAATGGTTCCTTCGGCGGCGAAGACGAAGTCCCCCTACTGAAACGACCCCGACCGTACCTTGCAATGAAATAGTCTTCCGCTTGCCCTCATTCCGAATGCGACGCGCAACAGTTGTGCACTGCTTTACCAGATGGCAAGAGTCAAATGGCAGTCACGAACCCTCAGCATGATCAGAGTCTATGAAAGAACTTGCCGTTCGTAACGCCTTGATTTCTGGTTTCCTACAAACCAACGACAAGACTATACCGCGGTGTTCCAACGTCCTAGCACAACCTTCTCGTTGTCGCGGAAGCCGCCGAAGTAATGCCAGGTCACGAGATCAATTATATATATCACGTGACCCTCGGCCACCTCGGCTTGCGATAAGCCACAACACTATCGCTAGCCTCTTGCTGATCGTGTCTGGCGCGTTCAGAATCCACTGGATGGAACGACGATGCGAGGACTAGTAAACCTGCCCTTCCGGTATACAGTGGCGTTCGCACGGAACAAAAAGACCGAACACAGTCGACCAAACCAAACCGTCCATTCATCGAGATCCAAGCAAGGGTTAATGCCACAAACGCCAGAAGAGCAGGTTTACATGGTAATTAACAGCGCAGAAAGAAAGGTCATCGAAACGCATGATACGATACATCACATCGAGCCCGATCGGTGGTAAACCGGTCACGTCCGGATCGGGTGGCAAACAGGTATGAGATCCACGGACGAACATCCATCTTTTCGTCACTCGTCAGCCGCCTCCAACCCGAACGGATTGGATGGACCGAGTTTCACGGGCTAAATATCTAGGTGTGAGAAAGCCGACGACGAACGAAACTAGAAACCGACGCTGACTGTATCGATAGGGTCTTCCACGCCGTCATCGTCAAGCGGATCCCATGATGGTGAGACATCGTGCCATCTAGCGAAGACATGACGAACGAGCGTCAGTCAAAGAGTCACACGCCACGTAGATACACGGAGCGGACTATACTGACAGGTCATCGCCGGATGGTTCGGACGTGTTACCGTCCCGCCAAAATCTCCACCCTCGCTTGGCGGGACGCTTGAGAGCATAGAGAGGTGTGAATGCATTGTTGCCTTGTTGATCGCATCCTTTGCGGAGGAGACCGGATTGGCCATCGGCATGCCAACTGAGACCGGCACCTGCATTTGCAGTGACGCCAACAACGCCGGCGATGGGCGCTGCGGCTGTGAGAGCGAGAGTCAGCCTCTCGCCCGCTGCATCGACAAACATGATCAGTGATGCGTGCGGATTAACATAGGAAAACGGCGAGCATACACTTGTTTGAGAGGTACAGGGAGTACGCAGGGCAGATGTGAATGCTTGTG
The DNA here is from genome assembly GCA_038090035.1 of Xerocomus nothofagi. Classification (NCBI taxonomy): domain Eukaryota; kingdom Fungi; phylum Basidiomycota; class Agaricomycetes; order Boletales; family Boletaceae; genus Xerocomus; species Xerocomus nothofagi. The sequence continues at coordinate 5,126 of JBBPLY010000322.1, read as the reverse complement.
ACGAGCTGCTTGTCAGTGAGCTTCTCTACTCTGTACAGGGGTTCTAGGACCACGTTGGAAGGGATGTAAATTTGACGAGGGTTGTGCATGATGAGGACGGCGTCTCGCTTGCCCTCCTCGAACACCCATTGTCCTTTGATGCTTGCAGTGGCGATACCGGGGATATCCCTGTGGTTACATTGTTTGGCCAGGGTGCGTCGTAGTACGGAATGACTACGCACACTCCACTGTCCGTACTCAAGTCCCTGTGTTTGGCACCGCGCGTGGCGATGATGAAATCGTCTTCGACGGGACCTTCTCGAGGCGGATTGTTGGCTAAGCTGAGCCTGACGTCCTTGTCCAACTCTCTTTGGAATTCGGGGTCGTAGATGTTGCCTTCCACGCTCAAATCGCCCGTCTCCTTGTCGACTGTACCGAATGAACCGACCTGTCGGGACAAAGTCAGAGATTGGGGATCGATGGAATAATCGTGACGAGACTGACTCGGACTTCGATGGGTGGGTCCCAGTTGACCCACTTGGAGGATATACTGTGGATGAGGTCGATGTACTTGCGTTGCAAGAGTGCCATGGTATAATGGCCCACTCACGAATGGCGTGGGGCAGTGGTGGAAGAGGAGGGGAGCAGCAGCGCCTCGTGTTACGGACTTATTCTTTAAGTAGGACATTTGGGCGCTTGCGAGACGCAATCCTGTGTGATGATCGATCGCCGATGGCGGTACGATTGGTTTTTCAAGTTGGCCGTGTGTGATGTACTACATGGAAGACCAACGCCAGCTTCGAGTCGGCGGCAGCACCTCTCTCGTTTGATGAGTGCGAGTGGCAACCGTACGGCTCAATGATATCGAATTGAACCGGCGACCTCAGGGCTAGGCGCAAGTACACCACGCCTTTCGACACGCTGCATTCATGCAACTGCAGTGCATCAAGGAACGACCCGTAGTAGACTTCTCCGGCTATCCCTTGTGATTACTCCCACCAAGGCTTTGAAACCACTGCTACCAGCGTCTAGCAGAGACCTCGTTCGTCGACAGCTTACACACACGATCACGCCGAGCAAGTACAGATGTTCATAATCCAAAATTGAACCGGGCCGAGGTGGAAGGTGTGGAGATCGGTATGATGCTCCTATACGGACAGAACTCTGCGGTTCGACTAAGTTCCAGAGTTCTCGCAATCTGAAGGCAAGATCTTTGCCAGCCGCACTCTGCTTGCGCGCAAGCCTGAGGTCAGGGTATGTATCGCGAATGCGTGTTCGCCGACGATGGCCCACGATCAAGCCGACAACAGGCAAATACCAATTGAATTCATGTGAGTTGACCAAACGCGGTGGCGTGGTTTGATCAGACTCCAGGCAGAGTGGGACCGTGCAAGCATGTGCATGGACAAGGTAAGAAGGGGGGAAGGGCCTGGCGAACCATCTAGTAGAGAGCATCAAACTGACACTCCGGTCCATCGAAATGCGTGTTCGATGAACCACGGACATTGGGCTGCTCGAGCCAAAGAGCGATGTCCTCTGAATCACCCCGATCCAAACGAATGACATCTCCGACTTCCTGATGATACCCCGTTTTTCGTTTTTTGAGTGATCCCACGACGGTAACGAAAAAGTATTCAGACGAGCGATGTGGCGTCTAGGGTGGTCGAGGCTGACCGAAACCGAATAAACGCGTCCCGTCGAAGAGGCGAACCTCCAGAGCGAGAACAGTCACCTTGGATCGTCATCCAGCATCAGGGATGCCTGTGCGGCGACCTAAATGAGATTAAAATGCCCCTTGTGGCTGCTCGACTCGAATATGGCGCCGAGTGTTGGATCGAGCGGTATCAGCGACGACTCCTGTTGACATACCTACACCCTTCGAGCACAGCGCCTGTCCGGCTAGCCCATCTTCCTAACGTGACGCTGCCGCAGTCGCAATTCTGTTCATCGCAAGTCCCTATCATCTGAGTGGAAGGTATTCAAACATAATACCCACAACCACCTACAATGGCATCACATCTCCCAATCCCACGACTCCCGTTCGTCATCTCCTATCCTACATACCATCTTCAATGATGCGTAGGCTTCTTCCCGTCGACAAACATATTCCTCGTCGCGCTCGGTAACTGAATCTCTATCCCATCCATGTCTTTGGTGACGAGTACTTGACACCCGAGGCGGCTGGTATCGGTCAATGCAAATGCAAGATCGAGCATGTCGTTTTCGTCGTCCGAGGGTTCGGGGAGTCGGTCATACTGTTCAGGTGGGAGAATGATATGACAAGTAGAACAGGCGATGGAACCTTCACAGGCACCTAGCGTATATAGGGAAGGGGGAAGAAAAAAAACGTTCCGCGGATGTCTCGTGGGAAAGAGAGTAGGGTACCTTCTAGATCGATGTCCCATTCGTGTGCTAGGGATAGAATGTCATCGCCTTCGCTGGCTTCGATCGTTTTGATGTGGGACCCCTTGTGGTCTTTGAAATGTAGGGTGATGCTTGGAATCGAACGGGGTGAGTGCTCTGAACTGTGAAAGGCGGAAGACATGGAGACGAACCCAGTCCCGGGGGTAGGACGCGTGATGCTTCCGTGTCGTTGTGCTGAAAAGAGACGTCACCGGCATTGGACGGGCGATGCGTGAGAACAAGCAGCGCACATACCACTGGATGCATGTAACCAGCGACTTTGTGTCAGTGCGTTTCTGATTTTCGACGAGCACGGGGTAGAGGCAGGCGGTGACAAAGACCGCCGCAGTAGTTGGTGAAAAGCACGTCGGGGCTGTATGTCACCCACGGTTGACCGACCCCGGAGCAACGACGGTACCGTGGATATTCGCAAGCCAAATGTGGGTATCGTGCCAGCGATGCGCGCAAATTCGGGTGGAATGCGGACGGCAGCGGACATGGGCCTATCGTATGGGTCCGAATGCAAGCGATGGTGACCGTCCGAGTGCAAAGTTTCGGCCGTGTAAGACTGGATCACATGACATGTATGAATCACGTGAGTCAAGACTTTCATATATGGCAATCACTTCAGTTTGAAGCTTGACGCGCAGCTAACAAGTGGCCATTTGCCTATGATGGATCTCCCTCCGGTTCAGACCTGTTATTTCGTGAGTTCCAAGAGAGAACTTGCGTCCGGGGATGGCTGACGACGACCAGAAATCGGATTGGGTAGCGAATACTCTCGCCGCCGTGCTAATCATTGGGCTCTTTGTATCCTATGCTCCGCAGGTGTGTCCCACCCATCCAGTTTATGCGCTCTTTACCCAACGTACCTACAGCTTCTGCGCATAATTCGGGCTGGAACCTCCATTGGGATTAGCCCCTGGTTTTTACTCCTCGGCAGCACCTCCTCTGCTGCCGCCATGCTCAACATGTATGTTGTGCGAATTCTTTAGTATAGTCGTGGCTAATTACACATATCGGTCCTAGGATCACACTCCAATACCCTATCATGCGCTGTTGCGCTCAAGTGGTACGCAGACCGTTTTGTCTGTAATAGCCATCGTCTGAGCGGTGCCACCAGACGTTCGGACAATGTCTCGAGCAAACTGCTGGCTTGTTCCAAACCAGCACCCAATGGCTTCTATTCACATTGATGTACGTGACCGTCCGATGTTGACGTCAGCCGCCGAGTCTCACTCTCACTCTTAGTCTGGTACTCTACATGCTTTACTACCCCCCCAACCTCAAGTACATCCGTCTCGATATCGACACGCACGACGCGCGACCGACCCATCATGTACGCACCAAACTCAAGAGCACCGAATGGCGTCTGTCGGTCATCGTTTCCTGGGTCACTTTTCTCCACCTGTACGTCTGTTTTCATCTCTCGTCGTTGCCCTCGTGACTCAAGAGTACCTGCTCGACGTAGAGCAATGATTCTCGTTACGACGTTCGTCTTGCTTGCAGATTTCCCTCCGTCTCCAGATCCTACCCTACCCTACCCACCCCAAATTACGCTCTGGGCGACGTTCTTGGGCGTGTCGTCGGGTTTGCTAGCAGGCGTACAATATGCCCCCCAACTTTTACGAACGTATCGTCTCAAGCTCGTTGGCGCGCTGAGTATCCCGATGATGGTGATTCAGAGTCCGGGTGGGATCGTCATGGCCATCTCAATTGCCATGCGACCAGGAACCGACTGGACGAGTACGTCATGTTCATCTTTCATTTTTCAAAAAATGGATGGGGTTGATCGAACGTCACGTTCTAGGTTGGGTGATGTATGCCGTGTCGGCGGTGATGCAGGCTGCTTTGTTGGTCATGTGTTTTGCATGGAAAATCCGACAACGTCGTCTGGGGACCGACGATTTCGGGAGACCGCTCGGGGAAGCCGAGGAAGGGTTCGTCGAGGACGCAACTCGTACGCCTAGCGAGGTGGATGACGGCGTGAGCATAGTGATCGAGGGTGAATTGGACGATGAGGCGGTGAGAGATGACACTCCGTTGTTGAAATCGGGCGGCGTCGTTCGTCGGGGTGGGGTGTTGGGATGGATTCAGGGGTTGGGCAAGTAAAGGGGAGGTGCTTAGATCTATAGATGTGCGTATCATCATTTTACATAGTTGGACTTGGTTGCGGTCACTTCATCTTGGATTTATGTACTCCCTCCTGCTTAATGGTATCGTGATGTGTTGGTCGGGTAGGCAGTTCGGAGTCTACGGTATCCTACAGCTTTGCACCACCACTCGGGTGCGTCTGACTGACCAGCTTTACCAGACCGTCCCTCGTCCGCGCGTTCATCGCAACACTCTTCCGAGACCGTTTATCAACGAAAACGTGTGTGTACCCTCCCACAGCAGCCGGCACATCCACGCTCTCCGACGTCTTCTCCCCTCCCAAGGACTTGAACACCCCAACCTCGTACGTGACCGAACTCCTTCCAAGCTGTGCCACTCTCAGACCCAAGTCGAGAACGTCCGGAAACGAAAGCGGGGCGAAAAACTGAGTCCACCAATTCGTGTAGGTAGACTAGGAGAGAGCGAGACGACGCACGTTGCAAAACGACGACACCACGAGTCCGATCTGGTTTCCGTCCGAATTGGGTTGGGTCGGCGCGAGTCCGCAGTGTTGGATGAGGTAGGTGTTGACGACGGCGTCGAAGAGGTGGTAGTAGAGCGCGTTGTTGACGTGCCCGTATGGGTCCGTG